>VVHJ01052597.1:13642-25049 GCA_015107715.1 Tylochromis polylepis
GGGGAATATATATATATATATTTTAAAAAAAAAAAAAATATATATATATATATATATATATATATATATATATATATATATATATATATATATAAAAAAAAAAAAAAAAAAAAAAAGAAATAAAAAAAAAAAAAAAAAAAAAAAAAAAAGAGTCTTTACACAAACAAGGACAATAAGGACGGCAGATTGGCTCATTTTAGGAAATTAATCTTAACAAGGACATGAATTTTGATCCTGAATGTCAACTGACCATTGGCCAGAGGAACTGAGTAGCACTAAGACCTATCCTCCCTATGTCACATCTTAATTTAGCTTTTATAAAATAAAAACAACAAGAATTATAGGAGTGTCATAAAGAAGGGGGTAAATAGTATGACTGTGTGTTCTAATGCATTCTGCAATCATCCATTCTAGCCGTCAAGCACCGCTTCCAGAGCCCAGAAAGATGTGATACATGTGGGACTAGAGGTTATATTAAAAGAGAGAGAATGACTCGAAAAAGAGAGAAAATGCATTGTTTATGTCAGAGGAGAATGACTAGGCTGCTTCACACTGATAGGAAGGCAACAGCTACACAAATAACCACTCGTTACAACCAAGGTATGCAGAAGAGCTGTGCGCACAACATGTCGAACCTCGAAGCAGATGGGCTACAGCAGCAGAAGAGCACACGGATGCCACTCCTGTCAGCCAAGAACAGAAAACTGAGGATCCTATTTACACACGCTCATCGAAATTGATCAATAAAGTCTTGATTACAGCCATAACTTTCAAATAGTAGGCTCAGAATTTGGTGTAAACAACATGAAAGTATGGATTTACCCTGCCCTTCTATCAATAGTTGCTGGTGGTGTGAATCCTAGATTAGAATCCAATGTGGACACGGACAGCTGGAGACTCAATGGCCAAGTACGCATTCCTTTTATACTTCTTTGAAGTCTGCCACCTAGGGTGCGTAGATGATGCATTATAATGTCAACTCTCCACAGACAAGTCCATGCAGTTACAAATAACAGGCAGACGTGTGGATGTCCGCGCAGAACCTCGCGTTGTCTGATGACAAAATTCATGTCACTGGGACCCAAGTGAACTCACAGATGCAGAAAGTATGATCCTTGCTTAATGGTGTGTGGGGTATTTTCTTGGCACACCTTGGATCCCTTAGTGTCAACTGAGAATTGTTTAAACGCCACAGTCTACCTGAGTATTTTTGCTGAATATGTGCAAACATGTACTCATCTGTTGTACCCATCTTCTGATGGCTGAAGGAAAACGTGCAATGTCAAAAAGCTCAAATCATCTCAAACTGGTTTCTTAAACATGACATTGAGTTCACTGTACTCAAATGGCCTCCACAGTCACAATCTCAATCCAACAGGGCACCTTTGAGATTTGCAGATCCCATCATGTCAATATACTGAATCTATGTAATGAAGAATTAAGGGGGCGTACCTAATAACATGAGTGTGAGTGAAATACACTTGGTAAGACTTTTTCCTGTGTTACCTACATTTAGCAGCACTCCAATTGGGTGACGCCCACATATGGTGTTGCGATACTTCTTCAAGTAGTTGGTGAAAGACATGGGATCCAGCTGCTCTATAATGCCCATCCCCTTGACAGACAGAAAGAAATTAAACCTTAAATGTACCCTCATACCCTCAAAAATTTTGTAGCTTTTTTGGATAAGAAGACATTATGACTCGCCACGGCAGGAATAATAGGTGAAATGAATAACACTCATAATGGCTCAGTTCCATTAAGTGTTGCGACTCGCCAAGTAGGTCATGACAATGAATCAGCATATGCAATGAAAGGATCTTCGATAAGCAGAATGCAACCGTCATTAATCAGAAACCCTGCAGTGAAAATCAGCTTGGATTTTCACTTTCCGTTTCTATATTCATATAATATACTAGAGCCTGACTGATATAAGATTTTTTACACTGATACTGATACTCTGTGATTTAAAAATTCGATATATTGGCCAATATTTTTTTTTTCTTTGAGACACACTCATAATTACACATTGTTATGTGTAAATTTAAGTCCTTACTATGATAATATTGCAGTGTAGTTTAAAACTTTCTTTTTTTTGCTGTAACAATAAATTGCTAAATGCGCTCTAGTGGAGAAACTATGCATGGTTGAAGGGTGCGTCTCCCTTTTCTTCTTCACTTTTTAAATTTTCATTAACTGGCAGTTATAAATGCAGATACTGATATCCATAAATATTTAAATGGCCAATATCTAGGTCCCCACCAATATAACAATATATCAGTCTTATTAGGCTCTATTATATACTGTAGTTAAATGATGTACAAATTATTTTGGAGTTTATCACAAAAAAATCATGGCCCTAAGAAAAATCTATAAATCTTCTCAGCTATTTAGTAGTTTTTCTTCATTAAATGTGGTTAATCTTTAAGTTGTACAAGCAAATAAACTGTCTCATTAAGGCCATGAGATTTTCAAAATGCCATGTCAGCTATGTACAATAAGTCTTATTGGTTGGGCGCATTTTATATGTGCTTAATTACCACAGCAGCTGTGCATGTGGCTGATAAAAGTTTTTTTTTTAGTGAATTAGATCAGAGTCAATCTATTGTCACTGAAAAAAAATGTATAACTCAAACAATTAAATGCAATACTTTTTCCCCACAAATTATGTCAAATTTTAAACCTTATATATCTCAGTAGTTACCATTTTATCAAGATGCTCAATAGACCTGTAGATCTCCCCTTGAGATTCATCATAGTATGTATAGCGAAACCGTTGACCTTCAAGAGAGAAACACACCACAGTACACAGCTGGGTACAGTCAAGTAATTATGCCATTTAGACCAAATTATCCTTGCATCACAAACTGCTGTTTTCAGTGTTTCCTGTCAGTACATACCCCAATGGCAGAAGTCAGATGAGATGATGAAAAGATTAGAAGGGTCTGCCAGGTATTTGCTAAGCAGCTTCCCATATTCCTGTTCCTTTGACTCACTCAGCGCACCCACCAGCACAGGCACGATGCTAAACTCGTCTTTGTGGCTGCAACATCAGATTACTGGGTTAATAACTTAACTTTTATATGCTAAAAACAACAACTTTGTGACTTTAGTCTCATCCGTCAACATCACTGGTGTGATTTCAACTTGTTATTTCACATTATGGTGTCAATGAGCTCAGTTCAAGTCATACTACATGATCCCTGTTTTTCAGAACCAAGAAAATGGCTCTGTCTCCAGCCAACCTAACAGAAGGTTGTATAAATTATGCACATCCATGTGTCCCTGCACCAGTGTGTTTCTGGTTTACAATATAGTGCCTGGTGCATAGTATAGGAAGTCAAGGAAAATAAGAGAACAGAAGTAACAGAGCCCTTGTACCTTATTCACTTTTGTCAGAAACTGTCAAGAAAAAACTTCAATTTGTCAGACAGTTCCCTTTAAATGCATAGATTGATTCTCACTTGAATGAATGTCACTCCCATGCACATTACCTCTCCATGGCTTTAGCAGTGTAAGGCAAGTGCATTTCAATACTGTGCTCATCTTCATCTGTCTGCAGACTCATTCTCTCAAACAACCCAGTTTTCCAGAGGTCAGCATAAACTGAAAGAGAGAGGTTTAACTTTAATTTGTGAATTTTTTCATAGTCACAACTACTGATAAAGTCAGTGAGATTAGAATTCTGACAAGTGCCTAGCTGAGGAAAATCTAAATAATAAAAAAAGCCTTTGACCACAGAGTCAAGGCAATGTCTGGTCCCTGGAGGATCATTAAAAGTGTATCACCTGCTAAAATGGCATGAGGTCTGTATGTTGGAGCTCTGTTCAGGCTCAAACATAGCTCTGTGCTTGCTTCATTTCACATTTTTAAGAGCAATGACTACAAAAAAATAACTCTTCATTTTGCTTTTGGCACAAAACATGTACTTAAATTTACACTGTAAATATTATCCAAACTGTCATGTTACTACCTCACATCACTGCATAGCCTCAAAATACCTTTTATGAGGATGTGCAAAATACCTATAAATAAATTATAGCACAAGTTAAGATGTATTTGAAAACAGTGAATACCCTTCTGGTCGATTCTCAGGTCATAGAGGGGTGTTCTATAGATGTCTGCAGGTGACAGGGCACAGCGAGAGAGGGGCACATGGTGTGAAGGTCCCAGGATGAACACCCTACGACTGAACAGCAACAGAACTTTATTTCATTAGCTGTTTCCACAAAAAGCACAGCACCAGAACTGGTGTACTCTGCTGTCTACACTCACATCTGCTCAGTCTTTGGAATAGGGAGAATTCAGATAAACAGTCATGCAAAGCATCTTCTTAAATGAGGAAGAGAGCTAGAAAACTGAATCACTTACGTAATAGAGGGATCAACCTGCTTGTAGGCATGTGCTGCACAAGCACCACAGTAAGTATACCCAGCATGGCTGCAAACAAAAACAAGCCAAACTACAATTAAGAAGGCATTCAACACATTCAGAAGACATTTTTCTTCCGTTTGTCATAGTGTGCTTACGGTGCTATGATGGCTCTAGCAGGTCTGATGGTGGACTGTGCTTGAGACAGCCAGCCTTCTAGTTGTGCATTCAGCTGGGATCCTGAAAAAGTTAAAAAAAAGAAAAAAAAAGGAAAACACAAAAGATATATACGTGCATATATTTCAGTGACTAACACTAGAATAAAGAGGGGTCACAAAATCAACTGATAACTGTAGAATACACTTTGATAAGGCTACAAGCATTTTAGATCTCTACCAATGTCTCACTGTAATAGCAATGCACTGGGCTGAAATCCAGCTGTGACAGCAGTTCATTATTCCTTGTCAGTTATTTTGGAAGGTGAAAGAAATGGATAAGAGCCCATCTTGATAAAGCCTAACATAGTATTGTCAATCTTTTATACACTGAACAACTGTCATTGTAAAGCTGGAGTTGATTATAATGTGTCATAATTCAGTTTTAACCTCACTAAACGTGGTTAACTACACTGGAATACAGTGCCTATATTACAGTATAAACTACTTATGTTCATGTTTACCAGTGTCAGTAGTTGACAACATTAACAGCACACACAACTGAATGATTTTTTTTTTAGGAAAAACAACCAGAATCACGGTAATCAATGTTAGCTCAGCCTTTGTGGTTTTTAGTATTTGTCTGCTGTATATGTTGTCTTAAAAAGCATTGTAAATGGCAGCTTCTAATGGATAATCGGGCAGCCTTTTGGGATTTAATAAAAAAAGAAAGTAGCGTACAGCTTGTGAAATGGGGGAAGGGGTGCAACATGAACCTTCAGCTTTCTGCCCTGCCCTACCCAATCCTTTGTTCCATGGCAGGGAGCATTTTTACACATAACTTAAGCGGGTCAGACACCAACAAGAACACAATAATGATAATCACAGCATAAGTTAATGTAGGCAAACAGCTTCGGGAAATGTTAAGTGTAGCTAGCCAGCTAGCATGTAGGCCAGGAAGTTCTGCAATATTAGCCAAGTTAGCGTTGGTTGAGTTGATAGCGTGTCAAAAATGCTTTGTTTTGACATTTCCACGCACCATCCGAGGAGGAAGTGCTGAACAAGTTCAAACCAATTGTGCACCAAACGAGATAACACAGAGACGGTAGTCAATAACAGTTAGTTAGCAGACTTTGGAAAAAAAAATCAGATGGACTAACGGTTAGAGCCCTGACACTGGCTTTCAATTTCTGCGGTGGCAAGCCACCAGGAGCCCAGTTACGAAGCCAGTAAGTTACGCATAATAAGATGCCTCAAAAACTAATAGAACACAAAGCCGTGAAACAAAAAAATAACACTGCCAGCTAGCACGCAGTATGCTAACGCGGATGGTGCTCCGTTGACAGTTACCCGAAGAGGAGTACCAGCTCCCGGCGTGACTTGCTTCTCTGCACACCACTCGGTTCGACATCTTGGTTCCCAAGCCGCCTATCTTGGTTTGCTTCACTCCTGTCAGGCGAAAAATTAAAAACAAAACTCCAAAATCCTTGGTTAGCTACCCGAGAGAAGAAACCAACGCCTGCTTGCCTGAAAAGACAAAGGGCAGTTCGACTGGAGAATCAGCAGCTAGCTGGCTAACAAGCTCAGTGTACCGTCAGATGGCCCTTGTGTTGTTACCGGTTAATAAGTTAACCAGGGAGAGCAGCTAGCGTCCGTTTGTCATAAAGTCTGTTAATATTACCATGCAATGTAGAAAGGCACAAATTACAGAATGTTTGTAATGTGCCGATATGAAACACCCAGAACAGTAATAATAAAAGCAGCACTGTCACAGTTGGGATCTGAGGATTACAGACTTGTCTGTCAAGCCAGGCAAGGGGCGGGTCTGAAAAAAAAAATGTTATCAAAGGGACGTCAGAGCGGCCCGATTGGTTGCGTGATTGTTCACCTTTACATGATTGGTTTAAAAATCCTGGAGGCGTAGCCATTACTAAGATGCTGTTTGATTGTGAAATTGTGCTGTCCGTCAGGTGAGCGGGTACAGCGTGGCGAGGAAGCGGGGACGTCAATAGGGCATAAAACAAAATTAACATATTCCTCTTCTCAGCATTGAAAGGAGTATTTTTGCTACCTTAAGAGATTTGTGACTGTTCAAAAAGTAATTGTTTGTCTCACGGATTTAGATTCAATTCAATTCAAATGTATTTATACAGCGCCAAATCACAACAACAATCCCCTCCAGGTGCTTTATATTGTAAGGTAGACCCTACAATAATACATACAGAGAAAACCCAACAATCATATGACCCGCTATGAGCAAGCACTTTGGTGACAGTGGGAAGGAAAAACTCCCTTTTAACAAGAAGAAACCTCCAGCAGAGCCAGGTTCAGAGAGGGGCGGCCATCTGCCGCGACCGGTTGGGGTGAGAGAAGGAAGACAGGATAAAAGACATGTTGTGGAAGAGAGACAGAAATTAATAACAAGTATGATTCAATGCAGAGAGGTCTATTAACACATAGTGAGTGAGAAAGGTGACTGAAGAAGAAATACTTAATGCATCATGGGAATCCCCCAGCAGCCTACACCTATTGCAGCATAACTAAGGGAAGATTCAGGGTCACCTGCTCCAGCCCTAACTATGTGTTTTAGCAAAATGGAAAGTTTTGAGCCTAAAGCCTTAAAAGTAGAGATAGTGTCTGTCTCCCGAATCCAAACTGGAAGCTGGTTCCATAGACAAGGGGCCTGAAAACTGAAGGCTCTCCCTCTCATTCTACTTTTAAATACTCGAGGAAGACAAAAGACTAAACTCCATCCTCTCTCTACCACTTATCCTTTTCAGGGTGGCAGGGGGGCTGGAGCCTATCCCAGCTGTCTTAGGGCGAGAGGCAGGGTACATCCCAGACAGATCACCAGTCTGTCGCAGGGCTAACACATAGACACAGGCAATCATTCGCACTCACTCCTGCTTTTACACCTATGGGCAATTTAGAGTTTCCAATTCACCTATCCCCACTAACTGCATGTCTTTGGACTGTGGGAGAAAGCTGGAGTACCCAGAGAGAACCCACGCAAACACCACACAGAAAGACCCCAGCCTGATGGTAGAATTGAACTCAGGACCTTCTTGCTGTGAGGTAATAGTGCTAACCACCGTGCTGCCAATTCTAAATTCATTTTCTCTATTTTCAAAAAGACAGTTTAGACCAGGGATATCACACTCATATTACATCATGGGCCCACAGTCCACTTTAGTCTTAGGTGTGGCTGAACCAGAGAAACTGCCTTTTTTGTTAATGGAAAGAAGTTTTAACTACACATTTAATCCCTGAACTATCTTAATATAGGAAGAAGTGAAATTTCAACAGTATGTCTCAGTTTTTCTACACGATAAAGAAATGCTGCCATAGTGAATAAAAAAATATTGTCAGTGCGGCACTTTGGGCTTAAATTTTTACTTTGGACCCATTGTAAAAAAAAACCCCAAAATAAAACAGAAATTTCTATAGTACATTGTGGGAAAAGCACTATCTTCTGTAACTTAATTGTTTATCTGTTACTCAATTCCTGTGTGTAGCACGAGTGGCCATGAGGGAGGTCTTTGTCTATCTTAAAAGCTACAAAACTGATGAAAGTACAGTTAAAAGTCCTATGCCCTCTTTCATATTTTAGCAGGAGATCAATATGACAGAGCAAACAGACAATAAGATAAAATTGTTAACAATTTTTTACTTTTGTTGCTCCTGCCCCAGACACATCTGTCCAATAAGCGGGCTGAACTGTCTCACAACACAGGTGTGAAAACCCCCTTAAACCTGAGAATGTTCAGTCTGCTCATTGGCCTATTGGTCAGACACAAGTGTTTTATTGGCCAGATGTGTTTGGGGCAGACTGAACATTCTAATGTGATTTGTTGTGGCACATATTGTTTTGCTTGGATTTTTCTGTGTGAAAAGAAACCAAATCACAGGGGAAAGCTACAAGTTTACAAACTCATCAGCTTATTCAGGCCAGAGTAAGTGAACTATAGGTATGAAAATGCCCTTTAAAAGGAGAAGAGACCCCCAAATGACACTTAATCTTGTCCTTCCAAAACCAAAGCCAGTTGCCAAAACCCATCCTGCAGATGTTTCCACCAATATCTGGCCCTCCTGTGCTGTAACATTATGTCCTTTGAAGACATTGCAGGACAGTATTTGGAAAAGTTAAACTTTCCTGCTTTAAGACCTGAGGTTATTCCTTCTAAATGTTTTGTCTCTGTTTACCATAATTATGCTCTTCTGTTTTATTTTCTGTTTCGCTTTTGGGTATTGGGTAACAGTGAACACAAATGTATGTCAAAATAGATCTGTTTCACTGTAGCTATTTTTGTGGGATTGACATAATTTTTCTGCAAACATTTAGGTTTGTGGTTGAGTCTTGTTAAAGGGAGACTGTGTTCTCAAACAAATCAGCATCACAAATCAGTATGAGCACATTATTACACTAATATGAATTTGTAATGACAATTATTTATGCTAACATCCTTTTAGCTGGTCTTCAGAGGGGTCTAACTGATCTTCAGTGGTTAGTCTCGAGCCAGCACTGGTGGTCGTTACACCTTTTGTTCATCATGGGATGGGAACATGTACTTATCAAATAAAGCTGTAGTCATGTTGTTATACCTGAATTCAGTTTTCATTCAACCATATGGGTGCAGCACACTACAGGAGTACTGTGATAAGAAATGGGTGGATCTAAAAGAAAATGTAGAATTAAAAATAAATGACAAGACTGAATGGCTAACCCTTCCTCTTTTAAAAAAATAATGTTGAACCAAATAACTGCCATGCTTTTAAAAAAAAACAAAGAAAAAAGAGAGAATCAATAAGTACACATTTTTAAGGTTTTAGAAAAAAAGATTGTCAGTTTGTGTCCCGGAAATATGCAGACATCGCATGCTTTTAGTCTGGCATTCAACCGGAAGTTACTACTTGTTCCATAGTTTTCTTTAATAAAAAGGAAATTACATCAATTTTTTTAATTTGGCTTTACTTCTGTTGCATTACTGATACTATATTTTAAAGAGATAAAAGAAAATTAGTTTTTGTTTTTACCGATAATTAGTGTATTTTCTGTTTACCTCATAAGTATAAGTGTCCATTACTGGGACTGTAACGGTACATTCACGGGGACTAGCTCTGCCGGCGCCTTCTAGCTGATTGAGCTGTTGACTTGAACGGAGAGGGGCGGAGTCTGTCTGGGTTGCTCGGTAAACCGGAAGCTTGTGTTGGAAATGTTTGTGTTGTCACGAAGCGCCAGAATTTTTACTGTATGAGGTTAAAGTGTTGTGTTTTGTGCCAAAGAAATAGGACTGCACCACCTTTAAATGCGATTTAAAACCTAAACGTTTTCTTTTATGACCGACTAACCGTGTTATGACTGAGAACAGGGGGGAAGTAGCGCGAGAGTAATGTCGACCAAAACAAACGTAAGTAAGCCCAAAGACAGCGCTGAAGCTATTAAAAACCACCACAAGCAGGCGTTTGAGTATATATCCAAGGCACTGAAGATCGACGAAGACGACACAGGTTTGTTTATTGTGTTATTAATTTTTATTGAGTTATTAACTGCTGTTGTACGTGTGCAAGCACGTAATAAACACCTTTTCCTTTCTGTCATAACAGGAGAGACGAAAGAGGCTGTACAGTGGTACAAGAAAGGGATTTCTGAGCTTGAAAGGGGTATTGCAATAGAGCTCACTGGGCAAGGTATTACAAATACATCCAGGTATGTTGTGAGCTGTCGATCAGCTGTAACTTCATACTCAGTGTATTTTTAGCAGGAGAGCAGTATGACCGAGCAAAGAGACTTCAGGATAAAATGGTCACCAACCTCACCATGGCAAAAGACAGGCTTACCCTTTTAGGTGAGTGGAACTTGATTATTTTTATCAAAGTAATATAAGCTGAGTAGGCATGCTTACGATCATCAAATCTCTTCCTTCACAGAGACAGCACTGGCCTCTAAAAGGAGAAATGACCCCCAGGGGACATCACATCACACGCTTCCACAGCCAAAGTCAGTTCCTAAAAGTCAACCTGCAGGCGTTTCCACCAACATCAGACCCTCCACTCCTGCAAGATCTTCATCAAGACTAACTGACGCAAAGGTTGGGTTTTTTTTTTGGTTATTTAATAGTTCGGGTACATGCCATTTGAAGCTACCTGTCTAATGTGTAATGCTTTCTGGGACAATCTTATTCCTGCAAAGACATCCGCTCGGGTGGGAAAAACTCAGAATGGAAGACCAACAGCTGTGAAACAGCCCCCAAAGAGGGATATGAAAAACTTCAAGAATGTGGACAGCAAGCTGGCCAACTTAATTATGAATGAAATTGTAGACAGGTATCGGAAGCAGCACATTCAACAACACATTTTTCCCTGAGTGAAATTAAAAAAAAAAAAAAAAAGCATTGCACATGTGAAATATTTCCTCTGTTGACTGCAGTGGAGCGACTGTATCATTTGATGACATCGCAGGGCAGGATCTGGCAAAGCAAGCACTTCAAGAAATTGTCATCCTTCCTGCTTTAAGACCTGAGGTTATTACTTCTAAACTTCTTCTATCTGCTTACCATGAATATACTTTTAAAAAAATTTCTTTGTTAAGATGTAAAGGTTTTTTTTTGTTTTTTTTTTGTTTTTTTGCATTTTCTGTTTAGCTATTTACTGGTCTGAGAGCTCCTGCACGTGGCTTGCTTTTATTTGGCCCACCAGGGAATGGGAAGACCATGCTCGTGAGTTCATTTTACAGCACAACAAATCATATGGGTCATTAGGCCCAGGCCTTTCTGAATCTGAAAATAAATAAAGAATAATTAGAAATAGCAGGATCCATTTCTCTGTCTGATCAGGTATTTAAAAAAAAAAAAAAAAAAAACCTTACAAAAAAAAATAAATAT
>VVHJ01052597.1:27546-58358 GCA_015107715.1 Tylochromis polylepis
AAAGGATGAAAAAAAAAAAAAAAAAAAAAACTCACATGTAAAAAAAAAAAAAAAAATATAAAAAATTATTTCAGTACATTTGTGTAACTTCATGCGGCGAGAAAGTATTGCTCCTTTCATGATTTTTTTTAAATGATTTTTTTAACGGTTTTTTGCATGTTTGTCTCACATGTTTCAGATCATCAAGCAAATGTTAATATTAGATAAAGATAACCTGAGTAAATACAAAATGCAGTTTTAAAATGATTATTTCATTTATTAAGGGAAAAAGG
Source organism: Tylochromis polylepis (assembly GCA_015107715.1). Lineage (NCBI taxonomy): Eukaryota > Metazoa > Chordata > Actinopteri > Cichliformes > Cichlidae > Tylochromis > Tylochromis polylepis. Next base: position 27,819 of record VVHJ01052597.1, read on the forward strand.
TTATCCACACCTACCTGGCCCGGTGAGAAAAAGCAGTTGCCCCTTAAATCTAATAACTGTATATGATGTCACTCTTGTTCTTCCAGACAAGATTTACACTGCTGAAAAACCTTTTGGGAAAGCATGGGAGTCCACTGAGCCAAAACGAACTGTCCTATCTTGCAAAGTGAGTTCCACTTCTGAAGACTTCACAGGGATATTTTTATGCCACTTTGCATTAATCCCTCAATAATTTCTTCACAGAGTGACTGCAGGATATTCGGGGAGTGATATGACAGCATTAGCCAGAGATGCTGCACTTGGCCCAATAAGAGGTAATAAGAGTCTTTTATCATACTGGTCAGAGTCACACATACTTTAGCTTCCATAATAAGCTCAAGCGGTTTAACTTTGCTTTGCACAGAGTTGGGACTGGACCAAGTCCGTAATATGGCTGCTACTGAGGTGAGAGAATGGCTTTTCAAGTACTTCCAATACTACATAAGTCTCCTTTGTACTGTTTGCGCATTTATACTGTTGTGTATATCCACAGGTGCGCAACATTAAGAAGAAAGACTTTGAGGATTCTCTGAAACGAATCAAACCCACTGTTAGTCCAGCCACTCTTGATATGTACACCAAATGGAACAAAGATTTTGGTGATACATCAGCAGTTTAAACTCACCATCTCACTTGGAAAAAGAACCGAATTTAAATAAAATTTGTTATCTTTATTTTCTTCTATGGGTAATTGACATGAATAAAACATGGACTAAACTCTAAAGCAATAATGTCTGAATATTGTGACATTTGGATGCATTATGAGATCCTTTCCTGTTTGACAGAAGGAATTTTCTAATACGATTCTTATGGGGTTTCTTGGAACTGTAATTTTACACTCCTAAAACACTGAATTGCTGCTTGAAATTGTAATATTTATTTTTGAAAACATCCTGTAGAATGACAGTTTTCCACTTGCCTCGCAAAAAGAAGCAAGTCAAGATTCAGCCAATCTCGCCTTTTTTAGATGACATCATTTAGTCACCTGATACTCTGACGGTATTGACCTTTAACACTCTCCGTGCCTAGATGCATGTAACACGAGCAATAAATGGGAGAAGAGTTGCCTAAGTGGGCTTTTTTGTATTATAAGTTTGTTTATGAAGGTTTTCCATCTGCACTAGTGGTCTATAGATACAAATACTTGTATTTGACAGCTGGAGACTCAATAAACTGCTGTGTTGTTACAATAAGCTGAAAATTATTTCACTGAGCCAAACTGCAGTTGTGGTTTCCCACTTTCCTTCTTCAATAAATGCATTCATTACATTACATCTGGGTTTTTGCCTTTAATAACAGAAATCTGATAACTATCATAAACAAGCAAAACTCATGTCACATGTATCTGAGTCACAATGGTAGCCCTGTGGTGCAGTGATTAATATGTTTGCCTTACATGTGAACGATTTCCTTAGCCTTAGGGGATTACAAGCTGGTGTAGTCCTGTGCTGGGCCCAAGCTCTGATAAATGAGAGCTTTGAGTTAGAAAATCTGTGCCAAATCAAACACGAGCATCTTCTGCTGTGGTGATCCCTGGGGAAGTAAGGGAGCAACTTCTAAAAGATTAATATCAGCAACACTACAGACATGCCCATGAACATAATAGCAGCTTATATCTTTCTTTCTAATTGTTACTTACAATATATGTTATCTTCTAGTTATACTTAGGAGAAAAAAGATCTAAAATATTAATACTTACAGGAGTCAGGATTGTAATGAAGTTCTCACTTCTAATAAACATCTTTGACAGACCTCTTCAAGTCTGTCAAAGATGTGAGGTGAACTAAAGAAGAATGGAGCCTTTCGATGTACTTCACCCTTGTAGATAGATGGTGCTGCAGATCTGTTTTTTGCCCGTTCCACACCACTTTCGGCATCTTCATGCTGCATGTTTTTGTAACTGTCAGATTTTTTTTTTCTTTTGCCTGCAACCAAAGTTATGTGGTATGCAGTAAATTGCTGTTAATAAGAATAAAAAGCTGACTGTCGGGTTGACAGATCAGTGAAGTATGCAATTTTCATGGATGTGCACAACAGTATGAGCATGTATGCAGTCAAGGTTGTACGTAAAGTTATATTATGCAGCTCTGTGGTCCAGACCCTTATCTGGGCGTAACTCCGCTTGGACAGGAGGTTCCACCTGTGGGAGTTTTGCTGATTCAAGCTAAAGTAAATGCTTGTGGTTGACTGTAGATCTCTAAGTGCCCTCCAATCTCTTTCACTGTAAAAGTGAGCTTCCAGCTCTCTCCCTATGGCCCTTCCTATGGTCAGCTGGCGGTGTTGCTTTTGGTTTATGTGGCCGAGCAGCTGCGTCATCCAGTTTCTACAGTTCTGTTTGCAGACTCTACATATCCAAACATTTTCTGCAGTTAATGAAGTTTTCTCAAGCTCATCTTATGAGTTTTATTTCCACGCTGCTTGATGAAGATTTTTTCTTTTAAATGGGCAGCATCCGGGGGGGGCTCATAGAGCTCCAACCACACCTAAGACTACTCTCTTTCCCTCAGGGGACATTTGTTGGATGGAGTGAGGGTTTTTTTTTTCTTTTTTCTTTTTGCATGTCATGACTGAAGAGCTTCTTTCATGATGCCAGACAGGAATGAAGAGTGTTAGGGGTTAGGGTTTAGTCATCACCTTTTTCCATTGTTTACTCTTCCCCTGAGAGCATCCTGGACAGTAAACAAATAGATTTTATTGCAGACTTTTTGCAGGACTATTTTATGTTGTTTTCTCACTTTGCAACTTGGAAGAGTAGAAACTAAAAACCTGCGGCTTGTATTTGCAACATCCCTACAAGTATTTTTAATAGCTTGTAATTACAGTACAAAGCAATTATATGTTCACATTGCACATTACTTGTAACAGGCATAAGACAGAGCTTTACTGAGGTGGTCTAAACCTATAAAATGATTGACAGCTTCCCTTCTTGACTGTGTGTCAGCAGGCCTCCACTTCCACAGTGGTTCATTGATGCTTTGACCACGACATCCACTCAAGGGAAAACAGAATAGGTGATCATTTGATACCTCCAGCTAACAGCCCACCCTGTAGAGAGTAAAACAGTTAGCACAGTGAGGATCTCTCTCTGACTGAGCAAACACTGACTGGTGATTGTTTCTTTGAGTTGCCCATTAACAGTATGTGGATGGTAGAGTTTTGCAAGGAGTAACTATATGTGCCTACAACTACAAGGCAGTTTGGGTTGCAAATGATTTTTCTTTGAGTTTGAGGGGACTTAATTATTACCCTGATATAATTTATCAGTTGCTCTATTAGCTGATAAAACTCCAAAGAAAGTTCAAACTAACTGTGTACAGCACCATATTCAAGAGTGGCTGTGAGCTCAAATATTTTTAAGAAAAGCCTGACTGTAAATTATTTGAGCTGGAGGGAAGTTCGGTGATGTTGCCCTTGGAGTAAAGAAAGGGCTTAAACACTGGAGAGCCTTCAAGACCTGAGCTGTATCCACTTTCCAGCACTGGCTTTTTCTGTACAACCAACTGCTACACCCTCTTCATAACTTCAATTACCTTAGGAGTGTTTCTCTTTCTCTCTCATGGGAAGCTCAAAACCAAGACTAATTATCTATCCAAAGGCAACATCTGTCTTTTATCAGCACATTTATTTTTCTTGCACACTGTTTATATGTATCTGTATCTATATAGATAGATATAGATATATAGATGTGTGTGCGTGTGTGTGTGTGTGTGTGTGTGTGTGTGTGTGTGTGTGTGTGCGTATCAGTGGGTGTGTTTGCTAAGAACAAATGAGCTGTTCGTGTATGGTTATGAATCGATATACAAATGGAAAAATTGACCTATTCTGCCTGGCCAACCTCAGGAAAACTGGGTCATTTAGATGATATGAAGTCATTACTAAAGGCAATATTCAGAAAGCTGGACAAGAAGCTTAGTTTATCTTAGCTTTATTTAAACTTGGAACAAAGGAAGACAATTGTCATAAGTAGTAATGCTAATTTAGTAAAAACTGAGCTCATGTTGCATGTTTCTTGTCTAAACAATGGGCCGATATGATGCATGTAAGCACTGGGAAGTAAGTGGAAAAATACAGACTGTGAAAGGATAGCAGACATTCCACACAGTTTCAGAATGCATTGTGGAAAAACCCAAAATAAGAGCGATGCTTTTGCTTCCCTAAGAGCCCAGAGAGTGTTTGGGTTTTGGGTTTTTTTCGGTCTGATTTGTATTTTCAGAAAGTATTTACAGTGCAGACGCGAGTGAAGGCCTCTTAAATGTTCACTCCAGGAGGCCGATAAAGATGTGGTGAGGCAGTAATGGGTAGTTTTACAGCACATCCATCTATTAACATAACCATGGTAGCTTTACCTTTAGGGTTGTTGGGGTGCTGTAGCCCATGCCAGCTCACATGACTTTACACAATAAAGGAAACCTCTTTGGAATTAGGGTTAATTGGATGCATTTGGATTGTAGAGGTAACAGGTTTCAAGTAGCAAATTCAAAGACATGGCCATGTTGGTCTCACAACCTGATTGTCAAAGGCCAAGGTATATATGGAAAACAATCTTTATTAAAGAAAGTTCTTTTTTTTTTCACCATGTCTGTATGCCCTGAAGTGACCACCTGCAGCCACAAAGTTACAAAACACCAAGGTGGATGGACAAGAACAAATTCTGTCATGCCTGCACATGTCCTGCAAAGCCATTAATCTCAGTAACCTCAGGAGCCAACCCCCTTACCTTTGACTTCACCGAACTGGTGCAGCTGTATTGAACTTGACATCAGTTTGTCAACACATCACTAAAACAACCAGTTTTCAGTCTCACATCCAGATGGCCCCCCAGACCAAACATAACAGGAGATTTGTGGAAAAGCTGAATTTGGGCCACATCTGTAATGAATGAGGGATGTCTTTTCTTTTCACTCTATAGAAATATCCCTCAGAGATGATGCTCATGACTTAAATTGGACTGAGGTGGACATGTTAAGACGTAGACCTGGTGCAGTGAGGGGGAGGTGGAGCAGTACACTGTCAGGTTGAGTTGCAGGCTGCCCTGCGGGGCATTCCTTCAGTTCATATGCAGCCAAAACGCTTGATGAAAAGTGCAAGTCCGTTAAGGACTGAGCATTTTCACAAGAATAATGCTCTGTCATTCTGCCTTTCACACTCTCCTTATCCTCTCTGGCTTTATCTCATCATTGCCCTTCCCTTGGGACATTCAAGTGAGAACAAGAGTGACGTTCAGCTCCACCTCAGATGCCGGTCAGGTTCAGTGTGAAGCAATTTGACAACAGGCCGATTTACATCTCTCACTGTCTGGATTAGTCCATCGCTGATGTTTAGCAGGATCTCCGGTTTCAAATTAGTTTTAGGTTGGTAGCATATTAATTTTAATAATTAGTGTAAACACAAAGCAATAGTTTGATGAACGATTGAAAGTAAAAAAATTACCAAACTGATTATGCACTAAATTAGCTCACAAAACTAGTAAAGTCAACCTCATGATGGCACAAGAGGGAAAGCCAGGGGATTTGCTCATTCATTAGTTTGAAATATTTCAGTCTTGATCAAAGAGTAAGACAAATCAAACCATAATCACACTCCCTTGATCAGAGTAAAAGGATGGTTTTGATGGGCTGGTCATCAAATCTTCTGCTTGATAAAATAAGCTCTCTAAGAGTATTAAATATGGATCAAAAACAGCTGCACCTTCCCAAGCATTCTTCCGTGTGTAGTGAAGTAAGAATGTGTGAAGATTAAAGTAATCAAATGCCTTTTGAATATGATTTGCTTTGGCAGGTGCTGAAGGAGTTAGGCACGCAATTAAAACAAATTGCTTCAGTATTAGCAACAGAACTAAAGGCAGTGAAATAGAGCCAGTTATCTACCAATCAGAAAGTTAGTGGTTCAGTCCTTGGCTCCTGTAGTCTGCCAATTGCCCTTGATGCATCTAGTTAGAAAGTACTTATAAGGTACAGAATAAAAGCACTGTGTATATGTGGTTTGTAGTTAAAGGCACTTTGAATACTCTATATAAATTCCAGCCCATCTATCATTGCGTGTTTTCAGCAAAACATACCAAGGAAACGTTTACAGATGTGCAACGGGACAATTTCAATCCAATCAAAGCACATCCCTGAGAGCTACAGAAGTGAAACTGTTCCTGTTGGTATATGTCATGTCCACCTGTTTATCATGATTAATTCAACATACTGTGTCCATAACCCCTCTGGTGTCCCTTTGTCTAGCACAACAAAATCTCTCAAAGACACCATGGTGAGATTTTGTTTTATCGGGATGTTTCAAAGCAGAATGTCCTGGCCACATGCCCAGGAAGAGGGCTGGAGCTCTTTCATCTCCATGTATCCTAGAGCATCTTGCAGTGTCTCACAGCACCGCTCACAACACAAAACACAACCCAGTACAACACATATTTTACGCTATTTTATAGACTTCTTTTAGGAAATACAAGTGAAAATCACGCTTCTGGGGTGGTTTCTGCCACTGAGCATGAGCCTCAGAACCAAACAGATTACCTTGCAGTATTCAGTTGATCCAAGAGCACACTTTGACCTCTGCCACATGACCTGTAAAACAGAGGTGTCCTTATCCAAAGCACTGAATCAAGCAGCGTGGTCTCTTGGAGAGAAGGGGCAGGGAACGAGGTCAATATGAGAGTGGTGTTTTTGAAATCCATCAAGTCAGCTCTTGCTGTGATTTCTTTCCAGGGAAACAATACAAACATCACAAACTTTAATTACACGCATACTGAGCCAAAATGTACGTCATGAGGGTTGAGTCAGAGAAGAAGCTGCATGTGTCAACTACTTTCAAAGTGATGCCATCCGAGAAAGTACCACATAAGGAACAGGAAGAAATCCTGCTGTAATTATTAGATGTTTTACATGGTAATTTTGATACAGTGTATGATAGGGTAGCACAGCGCCAAGGCTTTTAAAGTTTAATGTGTGCCATTGCAGCAACCTGTGGAAATCACTGTATAATTAAAGTAAGGTGCGAATTTATCTCTACAGTGTGCCCACTGATACCTAGCATTATATCGCATGCCCATCTGAGCCTCAAAGCTACAGAGCTTCCAGCTTACTGCAGTGACATGAATTTTAAAAAGCATGAAAATGCCATATGCGTCATATCGTATGTGGCTGCTTTCAGCAATTATGGAGATATTCAGAGGAAGGAATCCACTGCGATAAGCTCTGTCAGGTCAGTGTTTTTGCTGGGCTCACTCTCACCACTCCCATGTACCTGCGCACTACCTACTTATCACCAAACAGCTGCAGACAGAATTATCACACAGTTAGTGAATGTAATGGGGCATTAAGCAGCTAAAGAGACAGATATTTGCCTCAGGAGATGGTACAGACCAAACAGTGAGCTCAAAAGCAGGGACTAGTGTGCATACTTACACACACCAAGAAGCCAAAAATGGCTCCAAATAATCTTTTTTCATAACAGCTGGATTACTATTTAAATTATGTTTTTTAAACATGTAAAATATAGTTGCAGATTTTTGGTTTCTATTCTGCTTGTTAGCGAAATTAAGATTCTAGCTGTGATCAGATCAGTTACTGAGCTGGTGTGGTTTTATGGGACATGTGCCAGTGTAATCCTCAAAGGAAAAGCAAGTTGATCATATCCTTCCTTGCTCTGCTTTCATTGCAGATTTATGGCCGCTCAGATTTTTATGAGGTGTTACTTTTTGGTGAAAGTTGTGTTGCATCTGCAGACTTCAAAAAAAGTTTGTAACGAGATAAGACATGATGTAATTGTAACAGAGCAGATTAAGACAGTATCTGCTTGAGCCGTTCCTCAGCTGTTTGCAAACAAACACACACAGTTGTGCTATACAATACCCAATGGCCCAGACTGTACCAGGTGTTTTACATCTGTGCATTGCATTTTTAAGTGACCCCCTCAGGACTGCCTGGTATGTTGTCCAGGTGGTCAGGAAAGCACTTTCTTTTAAGTGAAACCAGGCCTCAGAGGTTGAACCCACACATATGGAAATGAGCTGAAAATCTTGTGTTCTGTACATTTATCTATCTATGTAAATTACTCACATTTATCACCTGTCTGGATGCACCTGATCTGGACACATTTCTGGGCACGTTGTATCACTGTGAGCCAAATAAATACCTTTGCTCAGGGATGAGAAATGATCTCATAAGAACACTGAGGTGTTTTTGTATTTTACATGGCTACTCATTGACTATTGCATTGTAACACATTTATTTGACTTTCAGCCTGCCTCACTAACTCACTTTGTTTCAGCACCTTTTGCACTGTTCTGCACTGCTCCCTATTCTTTTAGTATCTATGCCTGACCCACATTCTCCAAAGAGGTCAGTGGAGCTATCAGTGTAATCAATAAACAGACCACAAAATGCATCGACGTTTCCGTGACACAACACAGCGGCCTCATTGTTCGCATGCGCCAACTTTAATTTGCTTCTTGTTTACTAAAGCATACAAATAAGGTAAACTGAACATTTTTACTTTTTTAAAAGTACTTATTTGTTTCTTTTGAAGTCTAATAAATAAAAAAAGATTGATTCAATGGTAAATCAAAGGGTAGAGGAAACAGCCTTACTAAAAAATTCAAATATGACAATATTATTAAGAGACTACATTTAAAATATAGATGCAACCAATTCCAAACAAACAGATTCAATAACAGCTTCTGTCTCACAGCCATGCAAGAAGTGAACTTAATCACTTATCATATCTGACTGATCAGCACAACAATAGTCACTTTTACACTATAAAGCTTATGTCCCACATGTACAAGTGCGATAACTCAGCTGTGTTATTGGGTTGTATTGTATTGATGTCTATTATATGCACAGTTGTAGTTGAATGTTATGAAAATTTGGGGATTTTAATGATTTATTTGAATTGTAAGGTTTGCATTTTAAGTCTGCTGGTATTGCGCTAGTTGCCAGCCAAGGAGCTGATGTACTTTATTAGTTTCCAAATGTGTTCAAACTGAACTTCATTTGCTGTGTGCTTGGAAAAAAATGCTGTGCACAGCAGACAAAACTTTATTTGGGGGCAAAATCCCATTTTACCTGTTTGGGGGTTTTTTTTGTTGTTTTTTTTACCACATTTTACTGGTGATATGTTCTATATGTGCAATTTGTATGATGTGATGACCAGTGAAAATAAATATGATAATATGCATCCAGAAGCCTTAATCATAAGAGGCTTTCAAAAGGGGAAACTTGCTTCTAGAAGAACTTCTATATCAAATAACTGGTTAGATTAGCATGAAAACAGTAACCCACCATTCACCTACAAGTACATGAAATAACTAACTAACATTAAATGAGCACATTTAAATTTAATGTTTTTGTAATGTTGTACTATATTATATACTTTTTTTTCATTTTTACGAAATAAACTTGTGAGGAATATTCAGGTGATAGAGAAAGTAACTTCCAAGTCAAAGTAATGAGTCACGAGTAACGTCCCAATTTTTCATGCCTTACTGAGGAACTAAATGTGCAAATTTATGTGCCATTTGAATGAGTCAAGAAATTCAACAGTAAGAGCTTTGACAGTTATAACACATGGTGACACAAGGTATATGTCAAGTTTTTATAAACATTGGAATAAGTGTCTGTATATTTTGAAGGCATTTAAAGGAGTTTCATCTTTACAGAAGCATTGTTTCAATTAATTCATAATATAATAAGAATTCATAATATTCTACATATGGCTTGAACAGGATGGCTGTGATTACATGGCAGTAACAGACTTCAAATCTATCCTTTGGGTACCTGATATATTAAGTTAATTCTGCACAATAATGGGAGGATTTGTATGAATTGGAAAACTTTAGTATAAAAGCAACTCTGTCACCAGTTTGCATTTTGTCCAGATGTAAGGAGTGGCAATGTGATTTTTTAAAAATTGTTTTAAGTAAAAAGGACTGCCTTTATGTGGTTAAGAGACTGAAACAATTTTGTGTATGTTTCTCTGCTTGTCTGCTTTGCTGCAAATTGTTCTGCTCAACATGATTAAGCCTTTGCCTCAGTTTTGATAACTACAACTATATTGAAATTTGTGATGATTTGTTTTGAATCATTCGTAGACTGTTGACGGTAACATTTGAATGTGTACCCAGCTGAAAGAGGAGAAAACTCAAGTGGAGAAGCAGAGATACAGTAAATGCAAAAAAAACAGGGAAGAAATACACCAAGAGACCCTGTGCAAGCTCCACGACATGAAGAAAAATGAAGACCTGCAACTGATGTTTAATGAAGTGCTCAACAGAAATACACAACTGCAAAAAGAGAAAGAAGAGCAGGAAGATGAATACAAAGACCTGCAGTGCAAGCTTCAAAAACAAGACCAAGAGATGCAGTGCAGGCTCCAGAACATGGAGAAGAAAAACGAAGGGTTTCAAGTGATGTTTAATGAAGCACTCCAAAGATATACAAAAATGAAAAAAGAGAAAGAAGAAAAGGAAGCTAAATACAAAGAACTGCAGTGCAAGGTTCAAGAAAAACATGAGGAGATGCAGTGCAAGCTCCAGAACATGGAGAAGAACAATGAAGGGCTTCAGGTGATGTTTAATGAAGAGTTTCAAAGAAATGCACAACTTCTAAAAGAAAAAGAACAACTTGAGGCAACAAACACAGAATTCCACTGCAAGCTTCAAGTGATAATTAATGAAGCACTCCAAAGGAATGCACAACTGCAAAATAAGAAAGAAGAGCTGGAAGCTAAAAACAAAGATCTGCAGGGCAAACAAAAAACACCAAGAGATGTAGAGCAAGCTCCAGAACTTAGCACAGTATACAAGCACTGAAATGCAAGAGGAGAAGCAATGACAGGAGAAAAAACATCTACTGGATGCACTTCAAGAACTGCAGAGGAGACATCAAGAGTTACAGGCCATCCATGACAATGTAAAATAAAAAAACAATGACTTGCACAAGGAAAGGAAAGTTCAAGAAGAAAAATATAAACAACTGCAAGAGAAAAACAAATAACTGCAAAAAAATTATGAAGAAAACCAAGAAAAATTAGAAGAACTGGAAAAAGGTGTAAAAATCTTGAGGTGCGGCATGAAGAGCTTTTCAGAGAGCTGACAAATCTCATAGCGCAGAACAAAGATCTACAAGAACTGTGCCAGAAAAAGCACTTCGGGATTTTTCAGAAGAAGGACTCTGCTGCTTCTTCAGTTCAGCCTGGACAAGAGTCGCCCCATCTTCCTCCAACAGGGGCAAATGATACAATAAATGATTCAATATATAATATAATAATATTGTCATGGTTCACCAGGCCTGGCCGGTCGACATGGCATGTCTGTTTTGTTTTGGGTTTAATTGTTTGCTCTCTGTCCCTTGTTTTTCTCTGTGTGTGTGTGTGGGCCGGTGTTCGTGTTTTTGTGCAACACCAGGTCTGGAGAGTTTTCCCGCCCTGAAGCCAGCCACGCCTGCCAGTGATAATACTCACCTGCTGCTCATCATCCTCGTCTCCGGCTCACTACTTAACTGAGGGGCTGAGCTTCAGTCAAGGCTGGATTGTTGAGTGACACAGTCAGTAAACTGTGGCTCCCCCCGGTGAAGCTGTCTTTGTCTGTCGTCGGTGAGAAGTGAGCTAACCTTTGTGTCTTGTTTTGTCAGGAAACCTGAAGGATGAGTGTGGAGGGAGCTGAGCATGTTTTTGTAAATATTACCAGGAGGAGTTGTATATATTGCCACAGATCATGAGACGGATTCACTGCATGGGAGCTGGGAAATTGACATGGAGGAAACTATGCACTTTGGATTGTTTGCACAGTTTAACAGTTTGTTCACTGTAAATAAACTCACTGTCGCCAAATCAGGAAATCCTGTGTTTGCGTCCTGATTTCTGTAAACCTGACAGAAATAAAACAAACTTGGTTCAAGATTGACAAATATGTTGTTAGAATAGAACAGAATAGAATAGTCCTTTATTGTCATTGTACATGTACAATGAAATTATGGGTGCTACAGGCCAGCTGTGCAGGAGTAAAAAAAAAAATATATCAACAGTAAAGACATCAGGAATAAATAGTAAACAGAAGAGATATATACACTCTCTAGATGAATATATACAAACAAGAGAAAGGCACAAAATAGAGAGCAAAGTCCTTGGAAGCAGTGCAAAAGGACTTGGTCTGAGTATAGAGTCCGTATGTGAGTGGCCTGAGTGATAAGGGTTACTGAGGCCATGGTTCAGATTGGTGAGGTGGGGTGTGGGGGGGAGTGTTTGTTAAGAGTCAGAATGGACCAGGGGAAAAAGCTGTTAGTGAGTCTGTAAGTGTGGGACCTGACTGACCTGAGGCATTGAGGACAGCGGGTCAAACAGGTGGTGTGTGGGGTCTAAGGGGTTGCCTGTGATGACCGTGGTTTTTCTGAGACAGGAGGATCTGGTGATGGCCTCCAGGGGTGGCAAAGGGCAGCCAATGATTTTCTGGGCAGCGTTAATTACCCTCTGCACTGTATGCTGTCTCATCTACATCAGACATGAGCCCAAGCTGGTGATTAAATGAGAATGAGTAGATTAGCAGGCAGGGATGATGAAAGATGACCCAATGTAGATGTTTTCCAGTGTAACTGAGCTAAAACCATGAATAACATGATTCGTCTCTAAAAGCTTCTTCCTGCCATGTGGGTGTCTCTTGAAAAGCAGTAAAAAAAAAAACAACCCAAAAAACCAAGAAAACATCTTGCATGTGAACAGTGATCCATTCAGACAGTTCTGAGCACATTCAACATCTCAATGTCTAAAGTAAAAGTTCTTTGATACAGAAAAGGACTGGATTGTTAGGTCGATTTCACAACAAATATATGTTTCTTGTTCTTATTACTGAACCTGTAACCCCCAGTATTGAGGCTGAATACTGGAAAATAACAGTTCTGGCTACATGGATTTGTTTGGGGTCATAGTGTGCATCCAGTAGACCGAATGGAAAGGATCTAAATTGAGAGACAGTGGCGAAGGTCACAAACTTATGTACCATAGTACGAGCACTGCACGAAATGGAGGTGCGATCATCATAAGCCAACGCTTCCACCACAAAATCACGGCGGTCAAACGGGTCTCAGAAAGGCTAATAGCAATTAAGATTGAATCAGGACCCACCACGGCCCATGTAATATCTTGCTACGCTCCCCAAACTGGGTGCAAAAGGAGGAGTTTTGGGATCAGCTTGATGCACACCTGTGGACAATAGCACATGAAGACCACATCATCCTTGGTGGTGACCTCAATGGACACATGGGCTCATGCAGCCAGGGTTACCCGCAGCACCACGGCAGGCATGGACTCAGAGATAGAAACGAGGACGGCGAGCACATCCTGGACTGTGCAGAGAGCCACGACCTTATCCTGATGAACACCATCTTCAGGAAGAGGTCCACCCACCAGGCCACCTACACCTGCGGTGGTCATGCAAACCAAATTGCCTACTGGATGGTGAGAAGACAAGACATGAAGCTGATGAAAGACACCAAAGTCATACCGTCCGACAACATCACTCCTCAACACTGCCTCCTTGTGCTGGACATCAGTTTAGAAGACCTGGGGAAGCAGTTACTGGGACCCAAAGGCTCAAGTGGTGGAAGCTGAGAGAGCGCAAGGATGCTCTTGTGGATGCCCTGGGGGATTTCGATGTGGATACAACCAAGGATGCTAACACCATGTGGACAGAGGTGATGGAGCAGATCCACCAGGTGGCTAAAACAGCAATCGGAGAAACGAAACCAGCGAAAGTACATCAAAAAGCAGACATGGTGGTGGACCAAAGAAGTGCAGAACGTAGTCCAGAAGAAGGAGCAAGCTTACAAGGCCTGGCGGAAGAGCCTGCTCCACAGTGATCTAGACCATTACTGCATGCTGAAAGCTGCAACAAAACAGGTGGTAGCCGTTGCCAAGAGCTGCCACTACCAGAACCTATACAACCAACTGGACACGCCCGCGGGAGTGAATGGGATTTATTGCCTTGCCAAATCGCGCCAATGAGCCACCCAACATATTGGCCACGTCATGCAAGTTAAAGGAGGCCAGGGAGGGGTCCTACGGGACCCACCAGCAATCCTCCACAGGTGGACCAATTACTTTGCCGCCATCAGCAACGTTGAGTTTCCGCACCTGCCTATTCCAAGCCGCCACCAATCCTAGGACCTGTGCCACCAATCACGACCACTGAAGTCAGGCAAGCCATTGCCAAAATGAAGATCAACGAAGCCACGGGACCTGATGATATTCTGTCGATCTTTGGAAGCCGCTAGCTGATCACGCAGTTACCTTCCTGAAGGGGCTTTCAATAAGATCGTTGCTAAAAACAAACCTCCCCAGATCTGGGCAACTAGCATGGCGGTGCCTATTTGGAAAGGTAAGGAGGATGTCACCGAGTGCACCAGCTACCAACCAATAAGACTCCTATGTCACACCATGAAGCTCTTCGAATGAATCTTTGACCACTGCCTCCAGCGTATCACAAATATCAGCCCAAACCAATGTGGTTTTGTCAGGGTGTGGCACTACCGGTGCCATCTATGTCACCCGCATGCTGATGGAGAAACATTGAGAAAAAGGCAAGACAGTCCACATAGTCTTCTTGGACCTGGAAAAAGCACTTGACCGAGTCCCACATGAGCTCATCTGGAGAGTACTGCGAATGCATCATGTTCCAGAAAAGTGCGTGAATTGGACCAACTACTGTATCAAAATACCAAAAGCACAGTCAGGTGCCCAGCAGGAACATCTCCACCCTTCAGCATTACGGTCAACGTCCACCAAGAGTCCGCCCTTTCGCCACTCCTGTTCATCCTGTGCATGGACACGGCGACAGCGGACTTGCAGCGGCCACACCCATGGACCCTTCTCTATGCGGACAACGTTGCCCTCTCCGACTACAAATGGTCAGCACTTGAACATCAATCGCAGGCCTGGAGTGACAGATTAAAAGTAAATGGCTTGAAGCTGAACATCACCAAGACCAAATACCTCGAATGTGGTCCACAGACAAATGGCACTGTTAAGATCAATGGACACGAGCTAGTCAACACCACACAGTTCAAATACCTTGGTTCACTGGTCACCTCAGAAGCAGACACTGTGCCTAACGTCCACAGCCAAACCAATGCAACGTGGCTTAAATGGCAAGTCATCGGAGTACTGTGTGATAAGAAGATGCCCGAGTACCTCAAGCCCAAAATCTACAAGACCGTCGTGCAACCCGTGGCACTCTATGGAGCAGAGTGCTGGCCAGCGACAAAAAAACATGAGCAAATCCTTAGCACAATGGAAATGAAGATGCTCCGATGGTCGCTCGGGCTGACCAGATTCGACCACGCCATGAATGAAAATATGAGATGAAGACTCAAGGCAGCGCCCATTAAGAACAAAATGCAAGAAGCCCACCTGCGCTGGTATGGCCACACCAGCAGCGGAGGTTCTGTGTCAAAGACAGCACTAGGCCTTGATACCGGCAGCAAGAGGGCGCCCAAAAAGCGCTGGATGGATTGCGTCGTGGAGGATATGAAGGCGGCAGACCTCACACCAGTGGACACTTGTGACAGGGCAAAGTGGAGACAAAAGAGCCATGCCGCGGACCCCGTTTGAACAGGAAAAACCGCGTGGAAAGAAGAAGAGGAAGAGGCTGCACCTGCCATACAAATGCTGAGATGAAGTGTTTTGTCCTTCCTCAGTTGACTTAATTAAAGAAAACTAGGAGGAAGGTTTAAGCCCAGCTAAAGATGAAATACATTACGTTCTGGACCTGAGAGCAAAGGTACACACACTGGAGAGGTTGTCACGAGAGAATTTGCTCCAGGCCCAGGAACATCAGCAGAGCCTTTACAACAGAGGGGATAGACTAAGGCAACTTTCACTGGGAGATAAAGTGCTTCCATTGCTCCTTTCTTCCAGCTTAAAGTTACTCGCCAAGTGGCAAGGACCCTTTGTGGTCACATGGTGAGTGGGGGACCTTGACTACAAGGTGACATGGTCGGACAGGGGAAGGGCCACACAGGTATATCACCTCAACCTCCATAAAATATGGAGACTGCTTCTCTGGTAACCCTGGTGAAGGAAAGTTATGAGTTGGGCCGGAGGTGCCAAATTTCACCATTCATGCCTCCCTCAATTGGGATGACTGTCTCATCAGTGTGCAAGTGTCAGCCAGCATGCAGCCTGTTTCAGCTGCTCCTGCTTTTACCTCCTTATTTTAAATTTTCTTACTTTTTTCTTTGTCTCTTACTTAATATTTTAGTTTGTTTGTTTTAATATTTTTCTTTTCAACCATGAGGTTCAAGAGAGTTTTGGTTCTCCTTGTTGCTGCAGAACTGTTACATTCATTGAAGAATGGGACAGCAGCGTAGCAGCTACACACTGCAAGTGTTGCTTACTCCAGAGATCAACTGATTGCCCTGATGCCGGCCAGCTTGTCAGCCAGACCCACAGGCCAGCTGAAATCTGAAGAAAACACACTGTGAGTGGAGAGGTGGAGGACAGAAGAGGAGAAGGAGAGAGAAAGCGAGACAGGGGTGGATTAAAGAGAGAAGGAAGTACAAACCATGTTGTGGCGGGGCATGGCTTGCGGTGCCGTGCGGTGGAGATGGCTTCACCTGCACGGCATCAGCAATCACGCCTCGCCAGCCATAAAAGGGGCCGGTTCGTTGTGTGGTGTTGTTGTTGTGGTGTGCGGCTAGCAGCAGGAGAACTGCAGCCGCGGTGTTGCTAACAGCAACCATGTGATTAATAAAGATTGTGCTGGAAAACATGCATGTGTCGTGGGGTCTGCCTTGGTACCGTCACACATGTCTGTTGTCTATTATAAAGGGGAATGTTGAGTCGCTAGCAAACAAGATGGATGAGCTAACAGCGCTAGCACGAAGTCAGAGGCAATATAGGGTGTGTAGCTGATGTGCTTCACCGAATCATGGATGCATCAGTATATTCCCAATGACAACACATCTGTGGAAGGCTTCCACACTGTCCGGGCCAACAGGGACAGTGCTGCAAGCAGTAAACAGAAAAGAGGGGGGCTTAATACTGTAATGCCACTTTTATGATGAAAGAGGAAGCCAGAGTCCCTGGATTTAAGGCTCACAAAGGTTGGATCACATTAATAATGTGTGGGAATGCTGCAGGCTTTATGATTAAGTCAAGTGTGATTTATAAGTCCAAAAACCCAAAGACCTTCAAAAACAACAATAAGAACCTGCTGCCAGTGTATTGGATGCACAACCCCAAGACGTAGATCACAAAATTCCTCACATGGGATTGGTCCCACCATTACTTCATTCTGCAGGTCAAGCTTTATCTTCCACAGAAAGGACTTAAATTTAAAGCGCTGTTGCTCATGGATAATGTAGGAAGTCACACGCTCGACCTGTCATTTTAATCGTGCATTTAAGGCACTCTTTATGCAAAATGTCCTGCACCACCTGGTTGAGGCTATGGACTTGGATGATAACTTTTTGCTAAAGGCACACTGGCGTGAATACGCCATTGCAACATGTCTGCAAAATATTCAGAAGTCCATAAAGAAGATGAAGAAAGAAACTTTGAATGCCTGCTGGAAAACATTATGTCCAGAAGTGGTTCACAATGATAAGGGAGTCTCTCCTGACGAAATCCACCACTCTGCAATAGATAAAGCAGTGAAGCTGGCAAAAATACTAGGAGGAGATGGCTTCAGCGATATGATTCCCGATGAAATTAATAACCTGATCGAGGCCCACTCAGAACTGATAACGGATGAAGACCTGACAGAGATGACGAAGTCAGCAAGTGAGGAAGAAGAAGAGGAAGGAGAGGAGTCAGTGAATGAAGAAGTCGGCCTATCACTGGAACGGCTCGCAATGGTCAGAATGGCAAAAGAACTTCAGGGAATGGCTTCAGAATGGGACTCCCAAATGATTCGGGCGTTGCAGTTTAAGTCTATAAAAACCTCCTCGTCCAAAAGATGGTGGCAAACTCAAACCCTTAAACTTGTGAATTCACTCTCTAGCTTGACATCTGTTACACAGTAAGACGTTTATGATCGATTGCTACTTTTGTCTATTACTTATATATTATTTGCAACCCAGCTTACCTGGAAAAACAGAGAGACAGCAGGTTAACATGAGCTACTCGGTGCGCAGCCTAAACACTGCCTCATCACGTACTGACTACACTTCTTCTAGCGAGACGTCAGCTACTGATGCGTAAGACACCAAGGGCCCTCTGCTGGCGAAACTTATATTACACTTTCAGATAGCAAAATAGACATTAATTCAATTCAATTCAATTTTATTTATATAGCGCCAAATCACAACAACAGTCGCCTCAAGGCGCTTTATAATGTACAGTAGATCGTACAATTATAGATACAGAGAAAACCCAACAATCATATGACCCCCTATGAGCAAGCACTTTGGCGACAGTGGGAAGGAAAAACTCCCTTTTAACAGGAAGAAACCTCCAGCAGAATCAGGCTCAGGGAGCGGCGGCCATCTGCTGCGACCGGTTGGGGTGAGAGAAGGAAAACAGGATAAAGACATGCTGTGGAAGAGAGCCAGAGATTAATAACAGATATGATTCAATTAACAATCAATTATCAACATTAATAGTAGTTTTTCCAAAAGAAAGTGACTTTAAGCATTAAAATAAAATTGGGAGCTACTATTTTCATGTATTCATCTATATCGTAGTGCCACACATAACTTAGCACAGTATACAAACACTGAAATGCAAGAGGAGAAGCGATGACAGGAGAAAAAACATCAAGACATCCAGTGTGCACTTCAAGAACTGCAGAGGAGACATCAAGAGTTACGGGACATCCATGACAATGTACAACAAAAAAACAATGACATGCACAAGGAAAAGAAAGTTCAAGAGGAAAAATATAAAGAATTACAAGAGAAAAACAAAGAACTTCGAGAAAAGTATCAAGAAAAATTAGAAGAATTGAAGAAAAGGTGTAAAAATCTTTAGGTGCAGCATGAAGAGCTTTTCCAAGAGATGAGAAATCTCATAGTGCAGAACAAAGATCTGCAAGAACTGTGCCTGAAAAAGAAGAAAAAGCACTTGCAGGTTTGTGAGAAGGATTGTGCTGCTTCTTTAGTTCAGCCTGGGCAAGAGTCACCCCATCTTCCTTCAACAGGGGCAAATGATCCAATAAATGATTCAAATAAATTCACTGTGCTTCAGGGTGTTATTCAATTTAAATGCTGTTTAGAAACATGGGAGCTACACTGACCTCCTAGTAAACAGGTCAGTAACAGCTGTCTTAAGCCCAGCCAGGCATGTGTCATATGGGTGATTAGGTATAGCGAGGCTGCCATCATTAAGCATAACAAGTTTTTGCTCAGGGAGAGGATAATAGTGTAGCCTACTAACCTTCTGTCAAGCACGGGTCAACTCACAGACCCTAATGAGGCATTAGGACAGCTGAGGACATTTCTGTTGCTAATAAGGTCACGCTTTTTAAAAGGTTTAAAATGTTTGACAGTTTGAAACGTGTTTACCCCTGTCCAGCATCATGCAAAGGGACAGGTTGGATTCCTTCAAGATGTCAAAGGAGATCACTAATTTTCTTAGTCCCCAGAAGTTTCAAGAACACAGGGAACAAGAACACAGGTAAAGGAGGCTGATGCAAAGAAGTGGCCATTCACACTCTACAGTGCTACAGAGCTACTAGCTCTTCCATGTAAACTTAAATGGACGCAGAAGCCGTCATCTGTCAGATGAAGAAATTGTGTCAATTCAATCTTGAAAAGCACGTGGCTCTAGGTGTCCGATTGCATTCACATACTTTTAGGATGTAAGGTATGGTTTTACAGGATCTAAAGTTTTATTTGTAGGTTAATAGTTCTGCATTTATATTTTGGCAAGATATCCCCTTATGTCAAAGGTGAGGTGCAGACCGCTTTAGGAAAGGCGAACATTCAACCCTCAGTGAGACCCTCTTACATAAGTTACCTGCTTACACAAACACACTCAGGAAGAGAAATTGCAAACTAGACCCAGTGCCCAGAAAAATGTTTACATGTGGTCCAGAGCCAAAGATCTCAAGCCACAGAACCAATCCACATTGCTTGCTGGTCACAACACAGAGCCTGTGTTCACTTCAAATGCATACTGAACCATTCATCTATTATTTCATATGGGGTTTATTATGAGGTGTTATCCCCCCAAAAAAGGTATTTTAGATATAAGTGCTGCACTTTTGTCTCAAAATAAAAAGCTGGCAGATAAGACCAATAATATAAAGTGTTCATTTCCTCTGTGCAATTTCAGAAAGCTCAACTGGACAACAGACCTTAACACTGTAACACCACGCACTATTTTAGCATAATTATATTTTAAGCAGCAGTCTGTGGTTACAGCAGGATTGGCTTGAGGAGTCATGAAACGGTTAGGTGCAGAGGGAACAGTAAAAATAGTCTGGTCTTTGTCTGTGGTGAAGTTAGGAACTGTGGTCTGTCTTTACCTCATGAGAGCTTTACTTCACATACATTGTATAATATCTGCATCGTAATTATAACTGCATCACAGCATCTAACTGTAGCATGAATATTTAAGTTTATGTCATTGGATAGAAAGATGCCCCGTGGTGTTTAAACAGCATTTAAACACATTCCTCACTTGTGTGAAATTATATTTGCGCAGAGTGACTCGAAGCCTTTGAAGCATAGGTGTGAACATGTTGTGGGCAGGCATTTGTGGTTTGTGTTTTGTTTATGGGACCTATTCCATCCCATCACCAGTAAGCCAGCTCGATGTTCCTTGAAGTTTTTTCCCTATTTTATGTCAAATGATAAATGTCTTGGTTCTTATATAGCAGTTTTCTACCCGAGCGCTGCTATCTCACGTTCACACAAGCACTGTTTTTATGTCTAAGTGCTTTCTGTCTAACATTCACACACATTCATACTCAGGTTTCAGTATCTTGCCCAAGGATAATTTGACATACAGACCGGAGCAGCCAGGGATCAAACCACCAACCTTCTGATTAGTAGATGATCTGCTCTACTTCCTGAGCCACTGCAGGAAATCTTAAAAGGCTTCAGCCTTTTAGAGATTATTATTCATATTAACGATCCAGCACACAGGGGCATGGAGAGACAGTATCTGGCTTTACTTCTAATCCATTTATGATAAATTGTGTAGAATCACTGTCACTACTACCAGCCTTGCTAGAGGCCACCTTTTGACAAACCCCCTCCAACAATTTTTATTACAGATTTCCTGTAGATGTGAAAACGTACTTCTGCGAATGCCATGTATGGACTGGCACATAAAAATGACAGGCAAGCCATTTACCTTCATACAAGCAGTCCCTGTGTCTGTCGTTCAGTGACAGGGAGGGAAAAAAGCATGCACCTTTTTTTTTCAAGCAGATCCTGTATTGGTCTCTTGACCTGGTGAATGTCCCCAGTGAAGAGAGGCTTTGTTGCTTTCAGACAGCTCTTAGCCTTTAACACACCTTCATAATAGCATATGTGTCTGTGATTTTCCATTTGGAAAATTGCTTGCACTGTCTCTGGCTTTGCTTAAGACAGAGCGAGATCGAGAGAAAGATACAGTGACCTACTGTAGGTGCACTGTGATTGCCCAGCTTTGTGAACTCAAACACGTGCCAAGGTATACAGATGAGCGTTAAGGCAATCTTGTCGTCTTCCTGTAATGTGGCAACACTTAAGCATTGTGCTGTGCATGGTAGGTGCCAGTGCTTTGTGCTTAACTCTGCAAAACCGTGCTTGATGCGTGAATTTTGCATTTTTGTCAGAACAGAGCCCATATCTCTGCACAGCAGCTGACAGACTACAAGATCCCAGCTTCACACATTTATCCTCTGTTGAGAGATGTCATTGTCTTTAGCTTTGTCCTTGTAGATTGGATGTGGGGTCTTCTTTGTCCTTTGGCCTCTTAGCAACAGTTTACTCTCAGGAGCAGCTGCCCTCAACAATGACTGTATAACATCCACTCCTAATCACCTTAATTTCACTGTAGGAGGATAGCTTTCCAGCCTGCTGCAGGAAATTGACACCAGCAATGTCATGGCTTCATATTATGCAAACAAAAATTGGAACCTTAACATCTAGCATCATCGTGTATGAACGGCCACATTATCACATCACACGGAGGCATCAGAAAACCTTCGTGACACTGCGGGCTGCATACACAGGGATCACTGCAGGGCTGAAGCCGTGTCGTTCTGAGTCTCTGGCTGAAGGTATGGTGTGCAAAGACTGGGTTCAGTGTTTGCTACTGGACGGGTGACAGTTGGGGTCGGAGGTTCATTTTCCCCTTTGGCTCCTTCCTTCTCTTGCTCGCTGGCTTTCAGAGGCTGAAAGAAGACGCGGAAGCACAGAGGCATCTGGCAGCAGAAGCACAAGCAGCCCTTCCCACCACATCCTGGACTGTGGCAGCCAGAAGAGAGAAACAAGGTGCACACTGTGAACTAAATACAAACTGAGGGGGGTGTTCAGTATACCCCTTTGATGGGTGTGTCACCACAGAGAAGTTCACTGTGAAGAGAAGAAGGAGAGAAGATGGAGGAGGGGAGATGTGCCGCAATTATAAGTTTTCACAGAACAAAACAATGTTAATCAATAACACTGGACCAGCATCTGTTGGTGGAGCTAAATAAAGATCGTGTTTCTGAAGTGTCAGATGCTCTCACACTGACATCAGAGCACAATGTATTTCTCAGTGCACACATTAGCTCACACAAACTAAATTATACTTCATATGATATTTCTGCGGTTTAGTGTATGTTTAGATGAATGTCCTCTATGTTTAAACAACGTGTGGTTGCTGCAGCAGGTCTATAGTCATCACCTCCTTCTAAACGGAAGTACTGAAACAGGAACACATCTCCTGAGAGTGGTTCAGGAGTTGGGCTAAAAGTTCAAGCAGATATTTAGATGGTCAAGATGCAAAAGCTGCAAAAAGCTTAATTTTATTAGTATCCCAGCACTTCATTTTTTTTAAAAACTGTTTTTGGATTGTTTATTGTTACCTCCACAGATGTTCCTGGTAGCTTTTACATGTGTGCATGCGTGTCATTCTGTTAAAAATAGCTTGAAAAGTTCTGAATTTACCCCTAAAATTTTGTAGGGATCTAGAGAGTAGTCATGTTAAAACGCCATTAAAAATTGGCTTACATCCCCCAAGGTCTTCAAGGTCAACTTAACGATTTATTGATCAAAAAAATGACAAAAAGTCTTATAACTTAAATGATAATTCTTACAAGTGGGATGTTTGTTGTCAACATATAGAAAGTACTGCATAAAGACTTAAAGTATGAGCTCTCATCTTTGCTTAAAGTCAACAGATTGAGCTGAAGGTCTATTTCAAACTATGTTTCTTACTGCCATTGTTTGTATTGGCAACATTTAGGAAATAATGCTTTTATTTGGGGATTCTAAATATCATATTATAGTTTGCATCCAAATATCACATCACATTTAACCTCATATTGACCTCACTTTTACATTTCACATCTGCCTTTCTTTCAAGTTGACCCCAAAATGTGTTATATCTTTGACGAAAGTATTGTCAAGAGAAAGAGAATGAGCTGCCTAGTTAGCTAGAAATATAATATAATATAATATAATATAATATAATATAATATAATATAATATAATATAATATAATATAATATAATATAATATAATAAAGTCAAGTTATTCATGTACAGTTATTACAAATCAGTATCTATTATCCAGTAGATACAACTACATTATGTTTATATACTAAATACAATAAAGTTTCCTTAAATGTAAATACTGCCCAGACACTTGTAAGCCAGGTGCCTGTTGGTAATGGACAAAGCTAAACACATTTGTTATTTATATTTTTCAGAACCTTATTAATAATAATATATTGAAATTTTAATACCAGTTCTGTGCTGTTGTCCAACTGAAAAGCTTCAGTCATTAATTCCTGTTGGGCATTCACACAATATGTATATTTTTTAAACCTGCGGGAGGCAAATCAAAGAAAATACACAAGATGGCGTTTGGAATTGTTCAACACTGTTTTGATCTCTTCTGAGGGCCTTAAGATAGCTTTGCGTGAGATGAGACCTTTGTCTTTAAGCTTTATGAAGCCACTCTGAAAATTACTGCCACCAGTAGACTAACCCACTGAACCTTTCCCCGTTGCCTCAGATTTCCACCCAAAACCTCTATCTTCTTAGTTGTTAAGCAGTAGATAGGATTACAGCTGCAGTCATTTGGACAGTTAGTAGTGAGGTATTAGTGACTGTGCCTAAGCTGGATTTAAAATGAACTGACCGGTCATCCCTGCTTGTGTGTCACTGCAGTGTCTACTGAAAGCAGAGGAGAGCTGGGATTTTGAAGAGGACAGAAAGAATTCATGCATAGGCATCGAAATTCAGGCAATGGAGCTGACGCTGAAGGCTTTCACTCTGAAGGTGGTGAATATTCCATGGAGGAATAATAACTTGAGTACCCTGCATACAGACCCTCCTCTGTCCGAACAAGGACAGACCATCATTGGAGTCTACCTGTTAGTGCTGGGTGAGTTAACCACCATACGCTGGAATGCAATGTTTATTTTTTGTATCATTTGTGTATTGTTTGAAGATGAAATATGTTGCTTGGACTGTAAATTATGCTACTGAAAAAGCCTATGTCAGTATTGCTTGATATACTGTATTTCCTCTTGTTTTCAAACAATCCATAAATCTGAACTAGTTTGGTGCTTTTAAATTCCTGCATTTGCGAAAAAGAGTCACACATTATTCAAGTGTCAAGAACAAAACCGGCTCTTGTTCCTCTTGTTTCCAAAGGCCAGTCCACAGCTGACACCCACAGTTTGGTTTGGGCTGCCTTTTGGATCGTGTCAGCTAAGATAGTCGAGAGATTTTGTGTAACACAGAGTCTGAGATATAAAAAGAAAGGGATCCTCTTGGCTCGTTATCTGACTATAGAGTAAAAGGGTTTAACTCTGAGCTTCACAGGTTATTCACACTATTGGAGTCACTTCAGGATGAGGTCCAGAACTAACAGCAATGACACACGCATGTTCCTATACTATAGCCATCATATTATATTATAGTACTGTACTACTATATATGATACAATATGATAAAATATAATAAAATAAAACACCATACAATACCATATGCTACCACAAGATTTAGTATCCTATACTATCTGGTTAATTAGGTATTCCCTGAATATTCTGTGTGCTTCCCTCCCTGCAGGATGGCTGTCCTGGTTTGGAAACAGTTTAGTGATGTTTGTCCTGTACAGGCAGCGGGCCACACTTCAATCAACCGATTTGCTCACCTTAAACCTTGCAATCTCTGATGCCAGCATTTCAGTATTCGGCTACTCCCGGGGAATCCTAGAAATATTCAATGTCTTCAAGGACGACAGGTATTTGATCACCTGGATCTGGACCTGCCAGGTAAAAGCCCATGACAAAAAGTATGACAAAACTTCAAAATACTGAGATTTGGAAGACAGAATTAACAGCAAGTCTAATAGCAGGAGCGTTTGTCTGATATGGCTGGAAAGCTATGACTGTGCAGAGTCGCCAAAAAGCATCCATGTGCATCTGCTCTCTTTGGCGAGTCCCCAATTAATAAAGTACATTAAAAGAATCTGTGGAAGTGTAACAGTAAGGTGTGTATGCGTGTGGGTGTGTGCATGTGCGAGGGATTATTCTAGTAGACATGTGGGCTGGAGGTTAAATCGTGATAAGATTACCATTGTGGAGGCCTTTCTTCTAGCAGTATGGCACCTGTCAACAACCAAACAGTGAACAGTTAAGAGCTGCTTTGGTGGATATTTGTTGAATTATTTATCTACACGCAGCATCTTATATTATATTTAACCATTCATTTCTGTGTTTTTCTCCCCCGACAGCCTCAGCTTGAAAATAAATATTTGTCATACTTCAGCTTGGAATTCATCCAGGATATTTTTCTTGCTCGAAGCTAGCCGTGGTAGAAATTGTGATTTCCGTGCTGCAGTGAGTGAACTCTCTGAGGAGTCGTACAAAAACAAGCCAGTGTAACCAGAATATATTTTAGTCTGGAAAACGTAAACCTTAAAAATCTGAGTGAAAGCGATACAGTAAATCAAGCTCTGCTGCCCTTAGGCTTCCCTACAGCCACAGAGATGATCTCATCTCTCAGTCATCCAATCTCCGGTGAAAGAGAAATATTGGGAAGGGAAGTACCCCCACCTCTCTTATTTCACCTTCCCCCAAGAGAAGTGGGCTAAGGCAGGGAGCCTCAGACGTAAATAAGGGAATCAGGTAAGAAGTGACAGAAATAGGGGAGAAAAGGAGTAGAAAGGTGAAGGAGACAGGCATGTGAGAAGCACATTACTGCATGGAGCGTGATGGGACATGAACGAGCTGCAAGCTGGGCCTCATCCCTGTGTTTCACACTCGGTGGGACAGGACTTTATTGAATATGAAAGAGCCTCGCAGGGTCATGTGACATTAGAGAAGGAAAATTCAGAGGGAGAAATGATGCGGCAGTGTAAAAGGTCTATGAGACGCTCTAATTTAAAGTAATTTCTGATGCTTTTTCTGTTATCTGAAAATTTACATCACCTTCTTGAGAGCGAGACAAAAGACAGATTAGTTGCACTAAATTGCACTAAACTACTATTTTTTATTGCACCTGGTCCTGAATTTTTATAATAATTAAATTACACATAAGGTTAATGCTTAATACGAACCATATTAATGTTAGTAAGACAGTATTCTGCCAAATGAGGGTGAAAAAACGTGATGCTTGGAAGTAATAGGATTACATTTAAGGGAGATCAAGAAAGTAATCAGTAAGAGACCTCAAATGATCCCCATCACCTGGAAATGGCACAGCATGGAGCTGGGTGTTACACAGTTGGAGCCAGACTGAAACACAGTAGCATAATTTCCTTTAAGAAGAGCTGTGATTAAAAGATTCCCAGACAATGGGCTGACTGCAACAAAGCTCCATGTGTTGCCATATTTGACAGTCAAATCAAATTTTCCTGTGATATAAGTTAATATCTATAAATTAGCAGACGTAGTAAAAATTTTCCATTTTAATTTCCCCTTGTTGAGCCTGTACAGTTTACATCAGAGGAAAGACTCTGTGTCTGCAACTTACTGATCATAAGGGAGGAAGAGCTCTTTATCTGAAGCATCTCTATCTGATAAAATCTAAAGCAAACTCGGCAGACAAAGTTCTGACAGGCACTGGCTCGCTGCCCCGAGGCGTCACTGACCACTCACAGATATTTTGAAGCTGTGACATCGGGAACCACCAGTCCATCTTTCTCTCTCTCCCCTTACAGGTGGACGGCTTCTTCACGCTGCTCTTTGGCCTCGCGAGCATCAACACCTTGACAGTGATCAGCATCACAAGATACGTAAAGGGATGCCATCCAAACAAAGGTTTACAGCTTTAGCCCAGCATTTTGGCCTTCCTCACATTCCAGCAGCAGTCTCTTATCTGACAGGAGAGTGTGGTGTTTTTTAGTGCTAATGAAAGCTCATTACAGGCTTCAGCTGTGGAAATAATGACCACTTGTGTCCCGCAGTTTCATTTTTATTTCTCAAAGACATTATTAACTTATTTTGAAGTGAGATTTGCTATTTTGGGGGGTTGCAACTGATGTTAAAGAATGCCTTAATTATGCTGGAAATTTAGTTGAGCAATTTTATTGTTTGTGGCTGCTCATGTTAACCTGAGTGTTTTTACATTTGCCGGTAAACTACGGACATTAGCGGTAAATGTGGTGCGGCACCAGCTGCGTTTGCTAAAAACCTTCGCTCTGATACTAAATCTAAATCTTAAAAAAATGCTGCATGTGTTTTTTGGTGCAAATGAGTTAGGAGAGTAAAATGTGCAGGTAAACCTGTGCAGATAATCAGCAAAATACCGCTCAGTATTAAAATCACTGAAATCCTTGAAAACTGCTCTGCACGTATAATACGGGATATTTAAATTAGACGTTTGCTCATTGCCTGGAAATAGAACGAACTGTTATTTTCCTCACTTGAACACTTTATCAACAGAGGCCCTTTTCAGTTGCAGATGTCTGCAAAGGCTGTTGACATAAGAAAAGACTTCATTGTTCAACAAACATTCACAGCAAGTCAAGAATTCTGCATCTTAGGGCCGCTAACTTTTTCTGTTGCCAAAATCATAACCTTTAAACTGTTTTAAACTGCAAACAATCCTGCAGTCAGTTCCATGGTGTGAGAATATCAGGCTGTACTCATGTTACTTGTCCTTGCTCTGTCTTCTTGCAGCTCATTGTATCAGCATCAACACAATTGCTGTGTCACTAATCTGCATTTGGACTGGAGGGATTTTTTGGTCTGTTGCTCCACTCCTGGGCTGGGGCAGCTACACAGGTCTGTTTTATACATCAGACTAACAGTGCTTCATACAATATGACAACAGAACCGCGATCTGATCTTGTATCTCATGTTTCTTAGATCGAGGTTATGGAACTTGTGAAGTGGACTGGTCTAAAGCCAATTACTCCACCATTTACAAGTCTTACATCATATCCATCCTCATCTTCTGCTTTTTCATCCCAGTGATGATCATGCTCTTCTCCTACATCTCCATTATCAACACAGTGAAAACCACTAATGCCATGTCAGCTGATGGTTACCTCACCACTCGCCAAAGGAAGATGGAGCGGGACGTCACAAGGGTAGGACAAAAGGAAAATAGTCGAGTCTAGTTGTGGAGGTTTTATTGCAAAGACTTGATTAGAAATGTAAAACAGGACTCTTAAAAGGTCTTAAAAGTGCCTGCTCGGTCATAAACCTCCTCTCACATTACTCAAGTGCTGACAATTGTTTCCTTATGGCTCTTTCTAGATTTCCATTGTAATCTGCACTGCTTTCATCCTGGCCTGGTCACCATATGCAGTGGTGTCTATGTGGTCAGCCTGGGGCTTCCATGTGCCAAGCACAACCAGTATCATCACCCGCCTCTTTGCCAAGTCTGCCAGCTTCTACAACCCGCTCATCTACTTCGGCATGAGCTCCAAATTCCGCAAGGACATTTTGGTACTTCTGCCATGCGCACAAGAGCACAGCGAGGTGGTGCACTTGCAAAACATCACCCCCAAAGCCGAGGCTCCACCCCCACCTGAATCACTTCCTGCCCAGAAGCTGGAAGTGAAAAATGCAGCTGCAGAGCTGAACCAATCCGAGCATGACAGCGACTCGGGGGTCAACAGCCCTCCTCAGACTCCTCCGTCTGACACACAGGTCTTCCACATTGATGTGCCCTCTTACACTGAAACATCAGAGTACTGGTGTGACAGGCTCTGAAAACTCTATCCATTTGACCTCAACCAATATACTTGAATTCCATGGGGAGACTGGGAGTATTTATTTATTTATTTTTTTGTATGTTATGGTCTTATCCATCTTAATAAACTGTATGTGCAAACAGTGTTAATAAATTATTTTAAGTTTCATCCCTGCGCCAAAGAGTATTTTTTCCAGGTCCTGTTAGGAGTGTTTTAACAATCACTCAAACCAAACTGGAACAATGCATGTATTTTCTTAAAAAATGCCCAGCTGATGAAATCTGCAGTCAGTAAAATAGCGAGACAAGAGATGCACAATAACATCTGGAAACACTGAAGTGTCCTTAACTCAACTGAAGCATGTGATAGCACAGTATTCTACTATTTCCCCTGTGTCCCCTGAGGGCATTCATACTCTCAGATCTACCTTATATCCTGCAGTCCACACTCTGTTGAGAAACAGCATTTTATTTCTCAGTGTGTTTATGCATCACTCTATCATGTAAAAGCAGGTTAGAGGAAAGGGTTTTATTAAAGATGTATTTCCAGCTCCAAATTCTCTACTAGAGTACCTTTACATGCTTTATTATCTCATCCTCAGCCTCGCTACAGCCCCTGAATCACCCACTGTCTAAGCTGATTTAGTGCATCTCTTTTTAAAGTCACTCTCCTCTTAAACCAGCTTTCTTCTGATTTGCTGCCCCTGGCAAACAAAAGGCTTGAACAACTGATGGATTAAGCTGCTGTCCTCACAGCCAGAGGACTGTAAGAGCTAAGGTTAGAAAAAACTGTCTGAAAACTTTTGATCTTTTTTATTGTAATATCGAATATAATATAAGCATCCACTGCTGTAACAGTACATGCATGACAGAAAATAAGGAAAATGTAAAATGTCCACTTAATAGAAAGAGGAGTGTTTTGTTTGTTTTGTTTTTTGCGCAGTAAACTGAAATCATGAGTGTCTGAATTAGGACAACCTTTTGTTTCTGCACCGTAATGACATGAAGGACATTTACAGCAGCCATTAACAGCTAGATGGCCTCAGGCTCAATAGAGCCACCCATATGTACTGTGTTAGTAGTAAAAGTTTGTGTAGTCTGCAGTCAGCAGTGATGGATGTGTGTGTGTGTGTGTGTGTGTGTGTGTGTGTGTGTGTGTGTGTGTGTGTGTGTGTGTGTGTGTGTGTGTGTGTGCGCGCGTGAGCTGCAGCACA
>VVHJ01052597.1:58378-71732 GCA_015107715.1 Tylochromis polylepis
GTGCGCGCGTGAGCTGTAGGGTACACCATAACTGCATGTCAAAAGCCGCAAACCCCAAAAGTGACAGTGGATGTAACTTTGAAGTGTTTCCAAAACAGGTGTTGATCGGTTTATTTGTGGAGGAGGAGTGATTGCTCTGGTGAGAGATGACACACTCCTCTTAGGTGGTTCATTTGTCAGCCAGGATGAATGAGTTGCGGAACATATAACCAGAATCATAGGTTGTTGTTTGGGGGGGGTTTTCCCCCTCAGTGGGCATACTAAGGCAGTGCGTCATTTGATTCAGAGAGAGAGAAAACACTTGTCTGCGTGCTGTATCGATGGCCCCGGGTTACTGGTCTTCTTCTGCCTGGGTGAAGAGCTGCAAGCCTAAAGTGGGACGGGCAAATAGGAGAAACTTCGCCCCCGTCCCGTTCTCCACTTTTAATGAGCGCTGCGCTCAGGCAGGAGAAAAACTCCAGGTGGAAGAGCGCTCGCACACGCGTCAAACTGCTTTTCAATGAAAGAGTAAGGATTCGGGAAGCCTGCGCTGGGAATCACCCCTTTAAACCTCGGAGGATTATTATACCTAATCAGGTAAGCACACATCATTACTCAGCGAGGATGGAAATTTTGAACACAGAGCCAACAAGCAGCTCCACATAGGGACTATTTAAACGACGCGTGTAATTGGCGTCCATCGCGTCTTAGCCCTAATTTTTCTGTCGCGGATTTTAAATCAAGGTCGCATGTTTTTGATTTGATTTGATTTTTGATCTTCATGTCATTTCATGAGCAAGTTGCTTTAACAAGTTGCTTGAATAAACCCATTGCTGCTTACATGATTTTTTTTAAGTTCTTTATTTTTTCTTTTTAAATAAACTAAAACACAAGGATCTAAGATATTCAAACTTTTATCCTGAAAGGACTCATTCTGCCAGTGCTTTAAATTATTGCAGCTGCTAGATGCTGTAAGAATTTTTCAGCTTTTGAATTAATTTCTTGTACATTATCTTCGACAGGCCCTTGTGTGTTATGTCTTTCTCTTCTGTTTGGTTTGAAACATACTGATTAAGGACAGGTGGTCTCCATACAGTATGTCCAGCAGCAGAACATAAACAGGCTCTGGCTTGCACTGAAGCCAGTGCCAAGAATTAAAGTAATTCAGCCTGTGCTGTGCTGGATAAACAAATAGTCAGCAGCAGCACAGCCCAAAAGGCTACAGAAATGACCTTGTAGAGACATGTTGGCTTTCCTTGGTGTCTGATTTTGATCTCTCTCTTATGGTTTCTTAGTTGGCTTGTTACTACAACACTTGGCCCATCCAGCATGCTTACAGTACAATTCTGACACCTGTGAAGGGTGGGATTTAACACTGCCTGGCACTGGGTGTGTGTGTAAATACTTTCTCGCTTTGAGCATGCAATCACCCAGGAACTTGGTGAAAGCAAGTTCTCAGCTGGTCGTGATATTTAAATAAGCCTCAATCTCCTTTAGTGTGTACCCTTGTTGCATTTGCACAGGTCACCCCAGCCTAGAAATGTGGCACTGCTGAAATGCAGAAATACTGTCCTTTTACTTGGCAGAAGCTGCATTAGAGGAAAAAAGAAAAACAATTGTGTGTTTTCAGTTCAGAAAAAGCACTCTGAAGACTCAGGTGCACCAGTCATGGTCTGTACCCATGATTCCAAAACCTATCATGTCTTTGAAGTACAGATAGCCACTGTTTGCATTACATCCATTGTATACCTGGACTGCTCCTGCAAGGTGTGATTTTTTTTTTCATGCTTTATGCATTATGAAAGTTTTCACAGCAGCTGGAAATCTTAATTTCACTAGCAACAGCAGATTGGCTGGTTTTGTGCAAAACAGCTCTGCGTTGTGTAATCATAATGAAGGCTGTTCGGTGCATGTAATCCACATTGTAGTGACAGTGTTAGTTGAAATGGACTTTAATGCCTTAAACTATGTGAGCTGTCTGAGCTGCTTTGCTTTCTACAAAGTGACTAAGGCTCATGCACAGAGCCTTTGTAGTGGCTGTGAAAATCACTTTGGTTTTTCTGCAGCTTTTTCTCATAGTTGTTACCATGTCAATGGTTTGTTTGATTTGTATCCCCACCCAGCTGAAATTAGATGCTGGAGATGCCAATGATGACCGAGAACATAGCTGATGCGACCTCAGAGGCAAAGCTAGGCTATTTAAATTACACATGTTTTATCTAAAGTTTAGGTGAATGCAAACTATAGGGCACTTCAGCAGTATGTAGGACAATGTGTTTGTGATTTGTCTTGATGGTAAATGTCTGAAAGTTCTTAAATAAGCATTCTCCAAAGCTATCTGAGTATGTGATAAGTTATCCCAAATCTTTGTTTATTTTACCTTCTTTAGTAGAAAGACTCTGTGTGTGTGTGTGTACATGCCAGCATGCATGACTGTGTCTCTGCAAGTCTCTCAGGAGTCACTACCTACTGTACGGGAAACTCCCCTAAGTGTTTGTTAAAGGATATCATTTGCCCACCATTTCATTGCCATGAAAAGGGGGCATGTAGATGCTCACACTAAGAACACAAATTAAATTCCAAATTATTGTCATTTTTGTTTGTCATTCATTTTTTTCTACTATGATGTCATCCTTTCTCTCAGTCAAGCATAGACACTAAATTACATTTTTGTTTTGTTTGTTTGTTTTTTTAATTTGTTGCTCTAAATTTGTGAAATTTGGAGATTGCTGCCTTACACCTGATCTGTTTGATCAGTAGTTCGCTTCATTTATGAAAGCGGACTGACTCACCTCTCCTCTTACTGCGGGTCTGACTCCTGAACTGTAGATGCACATATCTGTCCCAGCTTGTTTCCAGCTTCACTTTTCTTCACACGGGAGGACAAATTGTAGTCCCGACTGTGCATCAGTGATCTGCGTACCTGTCAAAGCACAGCACTATGGAAAAACCATGTCAGTGCTCGTGAATGCACTAAGGAAAGATCTGGTGATCTTAGTTTTTATTCAACAAGCTACACTGTTTTGTGCCGCAATCTTTGTAGAGAGTTAATAGAGAACTATAGAAGAGAATGGCTTGCGGTATCATAGTACACCAAAACTGTTACAAAGCTATTTACACAGCATACCTAAATTTGCCTGACAAGCAAATCTTGCTTTAAACAAATGTAATGGAAATGCAGCACAGGATGGTGCTGAAGCAGTTGATAATTCACTCTTGAGTCTGTAAGAAATAGTTTAGCCTTCAGGGAAAATGTTTCCTTTTATTCTTTTAGACTGAGATTAAAACAATAATACCACTTTACTGCAGCATAGTCAACATCCAACAATAATTTAGACTGAAGCCGGAAGGAAAATGGGTAAGAGCAGGTTGCCTGTATATTCATATAATCTAGCAACAGCAGTTTTCTGCATAATTAGATGATCAAACATGTCATATTCTGCTTATTTTGGGTATAAGCTGTCTCTTATTCCTGCTGTTTTTTGTCTCTGGGAAAAGGAGAAAAGCTTTATATTCACACTTTGTCTTTTTTGATATGAAGGTGAACTCGCATGTCATATGACAGAAAGCCTTCTATGCTCGTATAATTATCTTACTGTTATGATCAGAGCATATATGGGCATATATGTCTGTATGTGTCCTATCTACTCCTTAACAGGTGGGCCAGTCTCAACAAAACTTTGCACAAACATTGTCACACATACAGCAATCATTAACATTTTTATGTTGTTAAGAATCATTTTGTAGAAATCCCAATACTTTTGATTTTTGTATTCATCCCCCTGTGAGTATGATGTTGTGTTCTCTGTTTGTATTTGTTTCACATGGCACATTAAATGTACATAACCTAAAGATCATCAAAATTTGTATCCGTGGCAGAATTTTGTTCAACTTATACTAAATAAGGAATGAAGAATTTGAAAAACCACCCCAGGCCTGGCAAAAAACTGCCTATAGGGTGGGTTTTTGCTGGTAAATATGAAGCTTGAGTCAGTAACCAGTTAGCTTAGCATAACCACTAGAAAGAGATGGACTTAGCTAGCTTAAAAAAAAAACAAAAACAAAACTTAAGTCCAGTGAAAACAAGAAAATAAAGTTTTAAAGACTCTGAAACTTTGCGTTCACTTTAGGATTGTTAAATAACCAGGCTGACTAAATTATAGTTCTGGGTCAACATACACACATGTTAAGCTATGCTACGTTAACCAGTAGCTGGTTCAGGTTTCATGGTTATTAAAAAAACAGTTATAAAAAAACGGTTATAAAAAAAATCCTCGCATTATCACAAAAATGAAGAACGCCAGTGTTTTAGTTTCCAGTTTTAGACCTCTGCCCACAGGAGGGCAAAGTCTTTTTTCTCACAGAAGCCATTTTTCACATGGAATAAGTAAACACAGGTGGTCCTAATGACATTAATGAAGGTTCTGTTATATTCAGGTACAGAGGCACATTATTAAATGTCATGGCTAACACATGTGTTTACACACTATTTCATGTGAAAAATGACACCACTGAAAAAGGGTCTTTTCAGAAATGCTCTGCGAACCTGACCACTCAGTGTAGCCACAGTTTGACATGTTGTCAGTGGTACCTCAGTACGTGAACTGAGGTAGTGGCAATTATCACCCAGATTCAGGTGTATTTTTACACACATGTTCTCAAGTAATAGTACAGTTCTGCTAATGTGCAGCACTTCAATTTGAAGAGCATGGTTTTGACCCTGCTTTCAGAGGTCAGACGTGACGCCACCCTTGTTAGAGGTACATTATACCTTTGTTAAGAGGGAGACTTCAGTAAGTAGTGCTGTCCCAAAGCTCTTGTACACTGCATGAACTAGAATAGCTCTCATATGTTGTCCATCCTAAAGAATCTCGGTGGTGGTCCATTTTATTTTAGACCTTGTTGTTGTAGTTACCACCAGTGCGAGCTTTACTTCACAGTTGACACGCAAAGTGTAGAATATCACCTTTCTTGGCGGTCCTCATCTGATCTTGTTAACACAGGCTTCAACTTATGTCTTTACTTTGGACAGAATGACAGACACTGAAAGAAATGTTCTACTTGCTGTAAACTGACAGTGTTTCAGACAAAGATCCAGCTTGATGTGGTTGCAGCTGTCAAACAAAGCCGTCTGACTGAACATATCCCCCATTCCTAGCGCATTAAATTATGTCCGCGTGCACTCTCTAATAGAGTCTGCCTCCACAGACTTTCACATGCAGTTTTTATTTTTTTGACAGAGCGCAGATGTTTGCTTTAAATCTTGAGACTTTTGCGACTGAAGAAACTAGAAAGAAATACTGACATTAACTAATGTAAAGTCTCTGAGCTGACTGAGACAGTGCAATGTTCAACTGGCCTCCTTGGCTTTACAGGCAGTAGATGAGATATTCAGCTGTTTGTGTAGTTCCACTCCACAATCAGCCTGCTGTTTATTAAAAATGTTTGAGAGGGTGTACCTCCGTGGCATGAATTTTCTCTGTTTTGTTCTTAGCAGACACAACATTTGTCATTGTCAGGCGTGTTGAGTGAAAGGTCCAAAGTTGCTCTCAGCAGGTAAGCATGAAGTTTCAGGGGATAATTGTGACTTTCTTTTCTGCTACTCCTTCTGCCTTTGTAAAGGTTATACAAGGACGTCTGGCTAACGTGCTGAAACAGCGCTGTCCATCATGATCAGAGCATCACTCACTGTCGTCTGCCTTGGTGAGCAACCCATGTGTGTGTCTGCAGGCTATACTGTTTTCAAATACATCATGGTTGACTACCATATAATATCTCCACCAGAGTCAGGCTTTCTGCACATTAACACCATCAAACAGCAGTCTCCTCTGTCATTGAGGTCTTGTGTGTACAGTAAACATACTGATGATTATGATCATTTGTCTCCTGTTACATGAAACTCCCTCTGCCTCACCCTCAGCGCTCCTCCTGTCGTACCAATGCTGGGCCAAGCCTAACGGATCAAAGAATAAGAAACCAAAGCAAGGTAGACATCATTGCCGAACAAGCCTCAGTGTCCTGCTTCAGTTAGGAGTCACTAAACAAGCAAAATAAACCCATGATATTAAAGAATATTATATGACTGCAAAAGACAGCCCCCTGTGAGCACTGGTTTGCAGGCAAAAAGCTGTGCTGTATAGCAGCTAAGGTTAAAATTGGGCTGAAGTTGGCTTAAAAAACTTGAGTTTTTACATCCAAACGTTTGTTTCTACAGCTTTTTACTGGATATATGATAACAGTCCGAACTACATGTATAACTACAAGTATAATCAACAAATACTTTCAAGGGACAATTTTAATCTTGATTAAGCAATAAATTGCAAGTAAATGTTATGAAAGAAGCAAAACCATCTGGAAATGAAATCTAAAAACATTATCATGACAAAGATATGAGCCTGTCTTCCTTTACTTCTTTCATTCACAGTTGTTCCAGCTATAGAGTGCGATGTCAGAGCAGGAAAGGTCAATCTCCCAGAGTTCATAGTAAAATGTCCCCCACGCTGTAGGGAAACCAGACAGCAAGTCTATGGGACAGGAGTGTTTGCCTCCATCTCCAGCATCTGCAATGCAGCCATCCACAGGTTAACATTGGAGTGATGACTGTGAAAAGTGAATGAAATCAAAACTATCGTTTAACAGTAAATAAATTGGTGTCCACAGTGGTGTAATCACCAACTCAGGGGGAAAGGTGATAGTGAGGAAGATGGCTGGACAGAATGTCTACAAAGGCAGCAACTCCAACGGGGTGCGCTCTCTGTCTCTGCCTAAGTGGAGGGAATCATTCGTTGTCTCAGGTATAAAGTCAACAAGGTTAAATACAGTTCTTTAGAAGTCACTCTCCAGCTAAATGCTGACTTTGTTGTGTTTCAGTGGGCAAGCCTAAGAAGGGAGTCATCTACCCATCTACTCTGGATTACGTCCCTTCAAGACCGACCTATGTGAAAACAAGTGAGAGGAGGTCATTTTTACCCTCATAGCATGTTTTTATGTGAATTCATACATTTGTTTTGTGGATTACATTTAGTTTCTCAGTGCATGGGCTGAGAGAGTTTCAGATATAGAGTATCAGAAAAAAGGATTGGTACCATGCTTTTTTTTCTGATAATTTTATTAAGGAAACTTTAAAAATTGTTTTTTGGGTAAACTTCAAAGGTACATACACTACATTACCAAAAGTATTCACTTGTTTTCCTTCACACACATATGAACTTGAGTGACATCCCATTCTTAATTCATAGGGTTTAATATGATGTCAGTCCACCCTTTGCAGCTATAACAGCTTCAACCCTTCTGGGAAGGCTTTCCATAAGGTTTAAGAGTGTGTTTATGGGAATTTTTGAACATTCTTCCAGAAGCTCATCTTTAAGGTTAGACACTGATGGTGGACGAGAAGGTTTGGCTCGCAGTCTTAGCTCTAATTCATCCAAAGGCTTTCTATCAAGTTGAGGTCAGGACTCTGCGCAGGCCAGTCAAGTTCTACTAGGAGTTCCTTTCACTGGAACTAAGGGGCTGAGTCCAACTCCTGATAAACAGCCCCACACCAAAATCCCCCCTCCACCAAACTTTAC
Organism: Tylochromis polylepis; assembly: GCA_015107715.1. Lineage (NCBI taxonomy): Eukaryota > Metazoa > Chordata > Actinopteri > Cichliformes > Cichlidae > Tylochromis > Tylochromis polylepis. The sequence continues at coordinate 65,926 of VVHJ01052597.1, forward strand.
ACTTGGCAAGGGCCTAACCCAGACTCATCCACTGGATTGCCAGATGGAGAAGCATGGCTCGTCACTCCAGAGAACAAATCTCCACTAACAGCAGCAGGGTGCGTTACACCAACACTTTGCATTGCACATGGTGATGGAAGACTTGGATGAAGCTGCTTGGCCATGGAAGCCAAATTTATTAGGCTCTCTACAAACTGTTCTTGAGCTAATCTGAAGGCCACATGAAGTCTGGAGGTCTGTAACAACTGACTCTGCAGAAAGTTGGTGACCTCTGCGCACTATGTGTCCTCAGCATCCATTGACCCCGCTCTGTGATGTTACACGGCCTACTACTCCTTGGTTCAGTTGTTGTAATTTCCAATCATCTCTACATTGTTATAATTCTACTAACAGTTGACTGTGAAATATTTAGTTCATGACTGGACTTGTTGCACAGGTGGGATCCTATCACAGGACCATGCTTGAATTCACTGAGCTCCTGAGAGCAACCCCTTCTTTTACAAATGTTTGTAGAACCAGTCTGCATGCCTAGGTGCTGGATTTTATACACCTGTAACCATGGAAGTGATTGGAATGCCTGAGTTCAATGATTTGGATGGGCGAGTTAATACTTCTGGCAATATAGTGTATCACCATGTGCGATAGGTGGCTGGTCAGAATAATTTAACATGAGAATTTAAAAGATTCTCAAACAAGCAGTGAAGGTTCTAAATTTCTCTAAAGATAGTTTATACTCTGGACCACTATAAGATAACAATAAAGATGGAAATAACTATCTGGTAATTGTTGAATGTTTACCTTAAAATACTATTTAAACACCAAAATGATATTAAAATAAAGCACGATGCAAATTAGACATGTAGAACTTTCCAACCAAGTCTTGCTCAGTGTTAACCCTGATATCAAAGCATCTTCTGGCACCAGATCAATGCTTTCTGGGGACAAAAGGTTACTAGATAGACATCCCGGCGCTTGACTTTGGCATGATGAGCCTTGCTCAGGCTGAATGAGGAGTGCTGTAGGCTGGTGAAGAATGTCAAGAATGCATTACAACACAGAAGTTACTGGAGACCTTCTTCCTCTCTATGCATCTTCATCGTACACCACTGCCTTTGTCCGTTTTCTTTCAGATCAAAAGGAGACCACAATACTTCCTCCAACAACAACAGCACCTGAACCCACCACAACAACTCCTGAACCAACCACAACCACTACCACCACACCGACTCCCACCACTACTTCCACCACTACACCTCCACCCCCTACTACCAAGGCTCGACCTGTTGTACATAAAGTGAGGGAAGCAGGTGAATGAAGCAAACACTTAAATGACTTCTGTGCCAAAAGTGAAATCTTTTTGCAGTCGGTGCGCTGCCAAGTTGACATCTAACTAATAACATTAGCAGTAACTACAGATGCCAGAACAAGCATTTATTAGTGTGCAGCTGACTAATAAAGTTGAATGACTGCAGATGATAATGACGACAACTGCAATTAAGACAAATTATATCTGCTCTGTGATGAAGTCAATATAATACTGTTCAGTTACTTGGCCAACTTAACAGCATATATGATCAGCAGAGCTTTCATCACTCTCATTAAATGAAAAGATTATCAGACAGTAATCACTGAGTCATCTGCCCCGTTTTGGATAGAAATGCAGCAATAGTGAGTAGACAATGCTACAGTATCATAAGGTATGTGTGCAAATTACATGGGCTATGCGCCAGACAACCTCCCAGCTATTTCTCTCCCTTTCATTTTCTGTAACATTATCTCTCTTCACTCCATATCGGCACCCCATTTGTCTTTCTTCCATCCAGGCAGCATTCACCCATACCTTGCCCATGCGGCAGCCTCAAGTTCAAGTAAGTAAAACGAAGCAAAGAGGGGGTGACGATTTTTTTTCTTTGTGATGTGAGGGTTTGCGGTGGTGTTGCTTAAAGCTGCTTTAAGGTATGCAGGAATAAATGTTCACATCAATATTGTCTCTTGAAGCTATCAGTGGTCATGCATTCAAACCAAGTTTGTCACTGTCAGTGGCAAACTTGTGTAGTGAAGTTCAGATCAGCTAACTCGTTTTAAGTAAAAAAAAAAACTTAAAACAGGAAAATTATGACTGGGGCTACTGGTTTATAGTCAATTCAAAAATAATAAACAATTCACTAATCTTTTTGGTAACTTACATGTAAACATAGATTTATGTCTAAATTTGCCCACATTGTGTCATATTGTGTTAGGACAGTCACAGAACGGTCAAAGAAAGAGTCCCAGCCAAGGTATGTGAACACGCTAACTCAGTGTACAGCTCCTGGAAAGTCTTTCAAGCAAGCACTTCAAATGTAACTAAACCATGGCATTTCTTCAAAGTATTCAGAGGGGGTTCCTATTCACATAGATTTCCACAACGTGCCAGTGCAGGTAAACAAATTTTTAATTTTGATGTGTTCTTTCTTATTCTACCTACATCCACATTTCCTCTGTCTTACTTTACTTTGTTTTGTTCCCTTTTGTACTGTTTTATGTAAACCATGCAAGGCATCTGTGTTCAGCATGTGCATATATGTTTTAAATCATTTTCTAACCAAGAACCAGACCGGATTCTGCTGTCCTGTCTTTCAAGTAATGAACTGTTTGAGCTGCTACTATATTCAAAGTATATTGTGTTGGAAACTATTTATTACATTTAAAGGACTCTTTTCTAATGTGCTTACTCACTTCATATTCACTTCATCTTGTGTTTATTGGTAAAATCCATTGGCTATCCTGAATGAGCCCCCAAATATGTTACAATCTGTAAATCGATGGCTCAGAGGAGCCTGCCATATAAGATGCCACAACACTGATGCAGGTCAGCAAATTTTTAGTTGGATTATAAATATAATTATTTGCAAAGATGGACTACAGAGAAAAGAGATGGGAGCCCTGGGAAAAACAAACAACAAAGCAGAAGGACCATGAACCAACCACAGAGTGGGCCATAAGATTCAGGCCTCTTTTCCAAACTAATATTAGTAAGCTAAACCAATAAAATCAAAACCAAAAACAGGACTTCCGGTAACTCCCAAGATGATAGATGCCCTGAGGGGGTGCGTAACAAACCTATCATATCAGAAATAACATAAATTTTGTGGTGTCATTTTATTTCATGCTTTCTTGTTATGTTTCTTTCTTCACTGTGGTCTCAGGTATACACAAACAAGAGCCAGGGTCGCCTGTCAGGAGGCAGCCATCCACACCAGTTGGCCCAGGTCAGCCTTGTCATTAGCATCCACATAGACACATGTACAGAGTTACAGACAGGTAGGCTTGATGGAGCTGGTGGGCCTGGGGTCAAGAGAAACACGGGTTACTTATGTCTTTGTTGGAAAAAGAATCCAGGAGAAGTATAATGGTGTAAGCTTGACCCCGGTGTTGACACTCATCAGCTCCTGTGATCTTCACCCCAGGGTCACCACTAATCCACTCTATCAAGCATCTCAGCTAACATTCCTTGCACGATAACTGCTGTTTTCTGCCACCAGGCACATCCTCTTACTCATATTTTCATTTTCCAACATGAAAAGAGGCAAACAAGGAATAGTTACACCCAGCATATATCTTGTTGTTTTTGATATCATGCTGTGGGAAAATATCAGCTTCACTCAAAGCAAATCAGCTGGGCTGTATTTGTAGATGAAGCCCCAGAACTGAAGCGCTCTTCTTTCCCCCTTCCCTTTCCTCTCTCTCGTTCCATCTGCCTGTTTCTCATGGCTACAAATAGGTTTTAACAGGGTTCAGCCTGCCCAGCCTGAGCGAAGTCCAACCATGAGCCAGTCCAACCCTGGTAAGTATCTCCAGATCCAGAGTGGTAGTCCGCAAACTGCTCATGCAGAGAGACTGACGTAGAACATAGACAGGTCAGATCAAACAGGGGAAGAACTATGGCAATAAAACCATGTTTGAAATGTTTTATAAAGCACCACTAATGTTTACCGTCTGTGGGACGCTATGGTTCAGTGCATGAGCCTGCTTTCTATAAAAGAGGTGTGGACATCAAAGATGCTCAATTTTCACTGTACCCGGCAGTAAAGAATGAAGTTTATATACCTTAAAGGTGAGAGATGATATTATATCACTGTCATGCCATATTTATGTCATATTTTCACAACGTCCAAAATAACTTTCAGTTTTACCTAAGTCCAGGATGAGAAATGTGCTCTGTCAGTACAGTAATAACAATGTATGACAGATCCCATCTGGTCAGGGGTCTTCCCCTCCCTTGTAAATACTTTCAGAAAGGAAGGGAGAGATGAAAGCAGTAGCACCAAGTGGCCTTGTGCTGCTCCCAGAGAGACGCCTGAGCCAGTCTGCAGTGCTGCAGGACCTGGGTCTGCTGATTAGCTTGTCAAGAATAGAAAGCTCTTTGCTATTCAAACCAGGCGAGGTTTGGCTCACTGAGGAATGTGCTTCTGTTTTTTCTTCTGAGGAATGCAAAACCATGGATCCCTAAAATTAGCCACATATCCCTAAAATTCAGTTTAAATGATGTCTGATAATAAGGTTTGATGATCTGAGGTCAAATCTAAACCCACTGAGATGTTGATCAGTGCAGAAAAAGGGTGTTAAGTTTGGCATTTGGTGAGAATAATGCAATTTTTAAATTTATTGAGTCCCTGCGGGGAAATTCTTTGAGCTGGAAGAGGTCAGAGGTGAGGATCGGCCTCACAGCAGACCCCCTGGAGCCAGCAGGGATTCACCATCTTTCTCAAGGACACACTTGAAAGGTAGATGCTTGCTGACTTTGACATTTTGGGCTATGATTTATGGGCTGAAGGATTTTCTCCACAGTTGCTTTGCCACCCTGCTGCTTCAAACAGATGTTTGAATTTATCGGTCACACAAGTGAAAAAGTTTTGATCCAGCTGAGCCTTGTATGTGTCGGCTTTCACACCCACAAAGATCCATTCTGACCAATGGGCCTCTTCCAACAAGTCTCATACAGACATGTTAGTAATGCTTCAGGCATACCATACAATACCCAAAGTGAGAATGAGTGACCCCCGGTCCCGTGGTGACCTTCTGTCTGCGGTGATCGCTGAGGTGGCTATGATCTAGAGAGTTAAACTCAATCCTTATAAAGCACCTGCTTCATTAGAAAAAAATAACACTGCTGTCTGCCGTATAGCACTGGGCCTTTGACCAGCAGCAGATTAGCCTAATCTCTGCCTCCTACTATCTACACTGCCCCTAGTTTGACACCAACTTTAGAATAATACTCCCACGCTTCACTGGGCGGCATGCTGGGCTCTCCCAGCCCATCCTGGTCAACAAAGGCCCTGCTCACTGGCTGCCACTGGATGGGAACCTCAAAGCCCAGTCTGTGTGTTTGTGCAAGCTGCCCATCCACCACAGAGAGGGTTTAGCTGAAGTGTGTTGTCATGGCTCAGTCAGTATAAACAAATGAAATGCACTGTTATGGTTTTGCTCCTCTGTAAGGGCTTCTGCCAATAAATCCTATTTCAATTAACCTTATGAGGCTAGTTAATCTGATCAGTGTTGTTAGCTGCGCTGCAAATAGAAACCTTGTGTGAACCCAGAAGATGCAATATTTTTTTGCTTCTCTGTTTCTGTTTTCTCTTAAGGAAGAAAGAAAAATTGCTAAACTTTCCTGAAGCAGGCTTTGGTCACTCAGTTTGTGTCTGAGTGGCTCCTGCATGTTTACTGTCTGATTCAAGGCTAAACATCTTGTGCAACCTCCACAAATAACGTGGTTTGTGGAGGTCACAAGTATGGGCCTCCCTGATGCTTGTCCTGAATACAGCTTT
>VVHJ01052598.1:0-13570 GCA_015107715.1 Tylochromis polylepis
TATAGTGTCCTACTATGCTTCCTATGACACTGGAAATATACATATATCTGGAGTCACAATTATTTTAAATACATTTATTCATATATAATAGAATATAGAAAAGGTTTGAATAATCGATACTACTTTTGATCATATCTGTTTTAACGTGACTTAAAATCTGGAGCAAATGTAAGAGAAAAATACCACTCAAATTAAACCACTTAATCATTGTGATTAATATTAATAAACTAGTTTCTTAACTGTTATTTTACATGATGCTCCCATGATAGCTCCAGATACAGTAGGGTGGTATTTTGTACTATGCAAAATACCATTAAAACTTAGCTGAAAATTATACAGTACAGTAATGTGCATTCTTAGTGATGAAACTCACTGTAAGACTATATTTCACCATATTTAGGAATTAGCTAAGCATAAGAGTTAATTTTTTACTTATAATGACTCGAGATTTGTATCCTTATCTCGCCACAGGTGCTAGAAACATTAGTGAGCTTGGATGTGATGAGCCCAGTTTGTTAAAACAGCTTAGTAAGCGTCATGTGAGATAAAGTGTAATACAATATCATGATGCTATGGGAAACACCAAAACTTTGACAGTCAGCTCTATGTGAAAGCAAAAGGATGCTGCGGGGATCAGGGCGGTTGAACTCAGCATGGTGACTCAGGGTGAAACAAATATCAGTGAAAATAAAGGCTGTGAGTGCTAGCTTTGAACTCGATGTCAACTCTACAGCAGAGATGTACCTGACTTTTCACTTTTCTCCTCATCCAATGGAGCCTCCTCATTTTACAGTGTATTAAAACAAACAGCTTTCCATTTTACAGCACACGTATCAGCCGAGAGATAACCAACCCGTTTGGCCTCTACATTGTCAAACAAAAGCAAAACAGGTTATTGCTGTTACCTTGCCATCGGGACATTTGGTACTCTGTTTGGTAACCTGACAGGGGAATATCTATCCTCCATCTGTCACCCATCTCCTCCCACTGCCGGTTTTTGTAAACACTCCCCTTTGCTTACGAATCAGTGGTGTGAGATTCAGCTCCACCCTTTTTTTTGCCACTAGGCCAATCAGAAGACAACAAACATATGTAAATGGTGAGGTGATTAGAAGATGCAGGTGACAGCCAGCATAGCAGGGAACAGGTGTCAATAGTCACCTGAGCCCTAAGGGTATCTACTGTCTCGTGGGTATAGCAGACAATGGTTCTCAAGCAGCGTATCTGAATGTCAACAGTGATGCTGGTGGTGATGGAAAAATAAGGTTTAGCTTTCTGGATATGCTGTTTTACCCGTACATGCAATCAGGCCGAATCGTTTTACTCAAACCTGCAACCACAAACTGACAGAAAAGTGATTGTGCAAATATAGAGATAACATTTGGTCTTGAGCAGATGTGAGACTGTTGAGTGTGGAAATTTTCAAGTGGAATGTGGATCCCAGTTCTTGACAGACAACATACCACAGCTTTCCAGTGAGTCAACGTACGATGATGCAGCATGTACGAGCAGGGCCCAAACGTGACGTCAAATCACGCTTTAGCTCTCTTTATGATACGCCAAATCATAAACACAATCCTAAAACAAGTCCAAAAATTATTTGTTATTTATGTTTTGATGGCTTGCTTTGTGTCCTTGCAAGGAGACATGTCCGTCTAATATGCAAACAGACAGTACAGAAGGTAACCATTGCATGAGTAATACTTGTGCCGCATGCACAGTTCATAAAATGAAACCTTTATGACTTTTTATTCTTTATTGCACAGAACACAGATGTATACCACATATATGAATGGGAACTTATGGGTTAGCATGACTGTTACTCTCTTTCACTCAGCATACCTCAGAGTAAAGCTTTCAGAAAACAATGACACAGTTTTCCAAAGATTTATTTTTATTGTTGTTTGTTTGTTTTATTACTCTCATAAACTTTGTATTAAGTTTTAATATGTATTTGCCAATTATACTCACCAGCCACTTTTTTTCAGCTGCTGTTGTCATGATGGCATCAACTCAATGCATTTAGAGATGTAGACATGGTCAAGACGACCTGCTGAAGTTCAGTCTGAACAACAGAATGGAGAGGAAAAGTGATTTAAGTGACTTTGACCATGGGTTGGTGGTGCCAGATGGACTGGTCTGAGTATTTAAAAAACTGCTGAGCTACTGGGATTCTCCCACATAACCTGGTATTAAGAAAGTGAAAATAATGAAGTGAATGAGTGTATATGACCTGTTATAATTTCCAGTCTAGATAAGACAACAGGTCATGTTTACTAACTTCAACACTTTGCAACAAAATATAAAACTGTTTATCTCAGTTTATCAGCCCCCACAACTTTTTCTAAAGTCTTTTTCAGATGCTGATCCAGTACAGCACAGAAATAAGACTGCTCCAGAAAGTCTTCTATAAGGTGTGTGACAAGTAATATGTGCCTATACTGCAAATTAAATGTACCTGTAAGTTACCCATACAAAGTGTTGCACTTGTATTGTTTTGTTTTCTCTCCTCAACTCCATCCATCGATCCATCCATTCTCTTCTGCTTATCCTTGTCAGGGTCGCGGGGGGGCTAGAGCCTATCCCAGCTACCATAGGGCGAGAGGCAGGGTACACCCTAGACAGGTCACCAGTCTGTCGCAGGGCTAACACAAAGAGACAGACAACCATTTGCACTTGCGTTCACACCCACATACGTCTATGGGCAATTTAGAGTTAGCAATTAACCTAACCCCACTAACTGCATGTCTTTAGACTGTGGGAGGAAGCCAGAGTACCCAGAGAAAACCCACGCAAACACCGGAGAAAAATGCAGACTCCACACAGAAAGGCCCTGGCCAGGTGGTGGAATCAAACTCAGGACCTTCTTGCTGTGAAGCAACAGTGCTAATCAATGCGCCTCTTGTTTTAAAAAACTTAGAGCAACAATGATACAAAACTTTAGTTTTAACTCACACCCTATGGTGCAACCTAGACACATCCTTAATGATGTAACTTCAGGTTTTTCAGGTCTTTCAATATGATATGCCCTTGTCTAGATGACTCAGTCAGGGTAAGCAGTCCCAACTTGTGTATAGGTAGCTCTAGGGTTTACCCTTTTGGTCCACAACAATCTTGGTGCCTTTTCAGCTGTGTAGTGATGTGCCTGATGGTTATCTTGCTGTGCAGTCCCCTGATCCCCAATAGCTTGATAGACCAGTAGAGTGACTGTCTGGCAAAGCCTTGGCTGCTGACCACAATGGGGGGAGGAATGTGCCTCTCAAATGCCACTGACATCCGGTCTTCCTGGGGAACAGTCAACTCCAGGAGGACTACCTGCCTCGATGGCTTTATCATTAGAAGAATGTTACACCTGATGGCAGTCATACCTATCTTCTGGTTCATTGTCTGCTCCCCTCCAAGCCCTGTCACATCCCAGCCATCCTGCTCAAGTGGGTTCCCTCAACCCCTTTTATTTCTATTTGTCATTTTCAATTTTCCTCTCTTCCCTGACTATAGAATTACATTAAGCAGAAAGAGGTGCAGGCTTCATCAGGTTGTTACTTAAGAAGTCTTCATAGTCTTGCTCTCTGTCACTGGTTTATATACTTGCAATGTGTCTTAATTTTTCCATGAAGTGGGCTGTATCAGGTTGATAAATTATTCTAATTGCTATTAAAGCTATACCATCACCTCCTTAGTGATCAGCACTACTGTTCTCTGTACTACAGCAGACTGTGCACCTTTTAATACACAGAGGAGAACCAGAGTTATGTAGGAGGGTTATTAGATTTATGAGGGGATGTGTTTTGGTTGTTCTTATTTATTAGTGTGTCAGGCCATCTTGGACTCTTCAAACAGTGCTGCACTTTCTTTCCTTTTCTTTAATGACTTAGGTTGAATTATGCATGTGTCCTGCTTGACCACAGGGCATTAAGGATAAATGTGTATGGCCATTTATCTTTAATGGATCCCCATATGCATATGGGTAAATAGGGAGAGATTCCACTTAGAAATTTTCAGTACAGAGATTTTTAAAAAAAGAGAAAAAAAAGTATATTTTCAAACTTAAATTAGTTTTTGCCCATTAAGATGACATGACAAGAATATAAACCACCTTCAAGTCTCATTAGTAAACTCCTTGCAGAATTTGGACAGCCATTAAGTTCCCAGTGAAAAATAAGCATCAGAGTACGCGCATGCATTATTCTCTGCTGTGCTGTAATCGAATCAAGTAGCTGCCCCCGTCTGTTGCAATGACTAGACGGGATTGGCTTTTCTTTATTTGAGTGTTCTAAATCCTGTGTCTCTCTGTAAAAACAAAAACCAACAGGTGAAACCAGTGCTTATTTAAATGAGATGAAAATGATTTGTTTATGTTTGCTTAAGGACACGAAGTTCCCCATTGGTCTCTGGAAAAATACAAAGAACACAATTGCAGGATGAGAGTTTGATGGTGATTAGCTGCAGCACTTTATACACTGTGTGTGCTTGTTTTATTGTGTTTGGAAAGTAATGGCAGCATTTCTAGGCAACAAAAGGATAAACAGGGTCAACAGACGTCCATCCATTGTATTTTGTGTTAAATAATTAGCCCTGGCAGTGAAGGGCAAACATTCAGCCAGGTGATCAGTTTAATACTTAAACGCTTTAAAGGTCCACTTGAAAAAAGAATCAGGCTTGAGGTTGAAAGATTTTTTTCAACTAGTATGAGTCTCCCTATCTTCATCATCAGGCCAGGGGTTTTTCTTAACATTACAACCTTATAAAAATGGAGTTAGTGAGTGCATCCATTGTGGATCCTCTTCAATTAATGCACCACACTTAGAAACCTTAAAAAAATAGCTCAGGTTGTTCTTGCTCCAAGTACAAGTGTCTCCAGGGTTGAAGGTTGTGTTATGTCGTATCTTATGTATGATATAATTTTAGTCATCGCACTAGGGCAGTGTAGTACTTACAAAGCTACTTTCAGCTGCTTCTTATTCAGAAATGGATACTCTTTCTGATGCAACCCCACGAGGGACTTGTGTCTCCTCCCAAGACAATGGAAATTTCTGGCACAACTGCACATACTACTAGGTGTGTGGAGAAGAGCAATAATCGGAAGAGGTTGAAGCTACAGCAACAACTTTATTATTTGACCAATGCATTTCGGCCTGTGGTCTTCAAAAGGGTCATCCTCCCAGAATTGAACCAGGGATATTTCCCTTGTCAAGAAATGTGTAAGTCATTACACTACAGAGCCTCTCAATGTAATGGTTATATTATTTTTTCACCTGTAAGGAGTTTCCGCAGTTTATTGCACTGCATTTTCAACAGCACACTCATACATGCTATCTGCTTACAATTAGTTATTAGATCTTTTTTTTTTTTTTTAAATGAGCCAAGGGAGACATTAGAAATATTTCCTTTTTTGTTTTTTTATTAAAAAAAAACAAACCCAACACAACCAAAAAGGAAAAGAAAAAGAAAAAAAATGATGTGTGCATTTAACAAAGAGACTCGTGCATACATTCTGAGTTGAATGAGAACATTATGCTTTGTGTACAGTATGTGCCTCAATCCCACAATCAAAACAAAACATCACAGTAAAAGAAAAAGAGAAATAAGTTATCTGATTCACGACTGAAGCAAACAAGCAAAGGAGTGAGGAATAATAACAGTTTCTTCAATGCTGCCATGTAAACCATAAAATGCTAATAAGAGTACTCAAGCTGTGGTGACTTGTCCGGGAAACTGAGCGGCATACGCAAAGGTTGACTCACATAACTTAAATAACAGCTGCACGATGTAAAGGTTAGCCCGCCTCTACTAGAACACCTCACTTAACATGTAGTAAGTACCACATTCACAGCCAGCCAACAACAATCAAAAACCTTAGCTCTCATATTTCCATAAATAAATAAAATAATCTATTACCTATTTACAGTGTTTCTCGATTAAAATTTACAAACATAAAAAGATGACACCAAGATGTATTTACAGAAACTATATACAGAAACAGTTCATAGAGCTGTGCAAGAAATCATCTACAATCACGTTTACCTTAATTATCTTCATAAAAAAAAAAGAATCAAAGGAGAGAAAAAAAAAGGAATTTCAAGCATTTTCTTCATTTTGGTTGACTTTAGAAAATGTAGCAGCTTTGTTGATTTACAGTGTAAACCATCTGCAATCCACCACACTCATATCTTATTTAAAACTGGATTCAAACTGAAAATATTAGTGAGAGATGACAGCAATATAATTGACTGACTGTCTAACTCTGTATGCAGGATAACAGAAGGCCATAATATGATGCTGTGAAGACTATCAGTGAAGTGGGATTACTAAGGCATTTTTACTGTATGTGCATCCATAAACTTCACTAACCTAAAAGAGTGTGGCTGGAAGGCATACAGGAGTGTTAAGACAACATGGTTTAGGCTTTTCAAGTTAAGCTCGTAAATCCGCACCCAAAGGTGTTGTAACAATCTGTATCTTAGCAAGAATGCCTAAAAAAAAAATACAGATAGCATCAAAAGAATCATGGCTCCAGGACTAAGAACATCATCTACTAAAACTATCCATTAGTCCTTCATTTAGTAATAATTTAGTGGTCAGACTTCTTTATGCCCTATTTTCCTAAGTTTCAAAGATTGCTTTCTTTTCTTTCAACCCTTTTGTAGGCTTGGACGGCACAGTGCTGAGGTCAGAGACATAAGCCACAAAATGAGGTCAACAGAGGAAGAGAATGATGTTGTTAAGCAGCGGTTCTTGTTTCCATCACTTCAATTAAAACTAGTTTTTTCTTCATTGGCAGGTCATGCCATATCCATGTCATCCATGCTCAGCATTTGCCGCTGGAAAAAAGAAAGAAAAAAAAGAGCAAAAATTGTATGAGCAAAGTTTTCAAACTGCACAATTAATCTTTTTTTTTTTATTTTATTTAGAAACAATATTTCCAAAATGGTTTTAAGTTAAGATACCTCAGGATACACGTAGCCGTCAGAGCCGTTCCTGCAGATGTGTAACTCATCCTCGGTGGTTTTCTGGTACACGGGGTTGTCAAAGTGGATGGTGTTGGTGTTCTTCTTATGCCAGTGTCTCCAGAGGTACATTGCTCCAAATACCAGCAGGGCCATAATCACTGCAGAGGAAGAGAAGAGTTAAAGGCCATCCAGTGAAAAAGAGAGCGGATTAAGTAGCCCTGAGTGAGTGAGCAGGTTTTGTTTGACAGAGAGCTGTGAAGAGCTGAAATGTAGGACTTACTCAGGGGCAACACAACGTAGAGAGCAACAGGGTGGGAGGCAGGGGCTTCTTCAGGCTGCACGGCTACTTGTCTGTCACCTGAAAAAGCAGAGAATAAATGGTTTCATCATACAATCCCTTAAAAAACAACACTCTTATTCGACATGAGCCAGAAGACAGTTAGCTTAGTGTCACACCCAGTGGAGCGAGTCTAGGAAGTTAGCCATAAAATTACCCATAAAGATATAATTCAGCATCATATATCACCCAATAAATAAATATCACTCAGTAAAACTAGTACTGGTCATTTTAACCATGCAGTAAGTAAGTAGCTAGCTTTCTGGAATAAATTTGTTAACCTGCTTTACTAAAGGTTAACATAATGTTGTAACAGTGCCACAGTATACAGTTAATGTCAAAATAATAAATACATACATACAATATGATGCCAAAAACAGCATCGGTCAAGCGTTTGACCACCATTAAAACTTATAAATCTGGTAAAGTTAGCATAACTGGATATTAAAAAACATTCATAACTGGGACGAGAACAATAACCTGAGCGTCTAAAAATTTAAAGGAAGTGTTTATGTACCTTGAGCAGTGACGGCAGGCTTCTCTGTTTTCTGATTAGGCTGCACAGCAGAGGTAGTTGTGGGTTTCTTGGTAGCACTGGTGGTGGTTGTAGTTGTGGTGGTCGGGTCAGGTTGCCTGGATGTAGCAGGATTTGTGGGGCCTTGTGAGGGGAGCGGAGCAGCAGTTTTGTCTTTAACGGGAGGCGCAGCTGTGCTTTCTGCAAAATAAAAATATAAGGCTTAATTTCAGGATTTGATATTAAATTCCATCTTTTTTAGTAACAAGAGGAGGGGACGTTTACCTGCCACGCATTTCTTCATGTCAGGTCCCAGGACCTTGCCATCAGGACAGGCACAGGTGTATCTGGGAGACTGCTGGTTGTTCTGAGGGGCAGGTAGGCACAGGAACTCACAACCTCCATTTGTGCACCAGTTTGCACCTAAAATAAAACAAGCATTAGATTCTAATTTCACAGATTGTTTTTTTTTTAATGGCTCTAATGTAGAAATGTATCCTTACCGCCTGGCTGCTTGAGGTTGTGGTGCAGTACGATGTCCTCTGGCTGGACCAGGTCCTTTGCCAGCTCGGTGATGTCACTTCCTGTCAAGCGGTTGGCACTAAACACAGCAGCGTTGCTCATGTCTGTCCAAAATACTTTCTCCTGTTTTTAGAAAGAAATACAACTTGAGTTAAACCGATTAACAATTAGTACTGATCCACTTTATAAGAAATAAAGTCAGCGCTCAACAATTAAAGCTCTGGCTTTATACGTTAAACCATTTCAGATGAAAACCCTCCATGAACTTCGTTACACTTGGACTGGCTGGTTTTAATAATTTAAGAAAGCAACGAACTTTATTAATAAATCAGGCAGATTTGCAGTTCCTGTCCTTTTACTCTTATGATTGTTACCAAAAGGATTCATTCTGAACTTCACTGAGTCAAACTTCATCTGGGAATACACTGACTTCATCACTAACCTCGAAGACGGTCAGGGAGAGGGGGTGGGAGAGTTTTTCCTCATTAATAATGAGACTGTGTCGGGCACCTCCATTCACATTGATGCTGGAAAGAGAGTGCAGCTTGGAGTCCACCCAGTACAGACGCTGGCTGACCATGTCTGGTAGGAAAATGAAACACACAAATAATAGTTTTGACTACTATATTTTCTTTATACAGTAAATAAAAATTACTGCTAAAAATGCATTCATGAAGCTGTGCTTACCCAGGGCGATGCCATTCGGCCACACAATGTTGTCTGTTACTAAAGTAGTGCGATCTGCACCGTTCAGCCCACTCTTCTCAATCTTAGCTTCTTCACCCCAGTCTGTCCAGTACATCAAACTAAAGAGGACACAGCAAAAGAAATCATGAGGCTAAAGACAAAACGCATCAGTTCATGTCAAACAGAAACTAATCTAAGTAAATGTACTAGCTGTGATGTCTGTTTAAACACTTACTTATTTACTGGATCGACTGTGATGGCTCTTGGCTTGTCCAGGTCTTCTGCGATGAGGGTCTTCCTCTTACTGCCATCCACTGTTGCCACAGAAATAGTCTTCAAAACACTGTCAGTCCAGTAGATGTTGCCATGGATCCAGTCCACCGCAATGCCCTCTGGGGCCTCAATCCCACTGCCAACCACCACACTGTGGTGAGAGGAGTTGCCAGCCACATCTATCATAGAGCTGTTTGGATGAAGGCAAGAGTGGAGAGATTAATTCTATCTGCAGTGCATCATGGGTCTTGAACGAAAGCCACTCCATACTATGCAAAATGACGCAGGAAATTCATAAAGAAATGTAAAAAAGAAAACACAGACACAAATAGGTTTGGGCAAATAAAATAATAAAAAAGTATAATTCAGTTATAAAGTAAATAAAAAGGGTAATTTAATACAAAAGTGAATAAATAGAGGAGGAAATTATATTAATTGCATATTAATTTAATAACTGAGCCATCTATAAGTGCAAAGTTACAGACCAGGATCAAGGACACGGATAAAGATTCTAACCTGTAGATTTTCTTCAGAGACAGGTCAGACCAGAAGATCATCTTGTTTGGCATATCCATGTCGAGAGCCACCGCGTTTTTCAGCTGTGGGATCACACGCACATACTCTCTGCGGTCCACTGTCAGCTTCCTCACCTCGTGTTTGTTGGTGAAGTACAAGGTGGGCACTGTGCCTGGTGGAGACAGAGGAGGACGGTTTGGTTAAAGGGTCTGAAGGTTGCGTCAGAGGATTAAGCGTTGAGTTTAAGTGGACTTTCTTTCTAACATTACCTGATTCAGCCTTGCAAGTTTTGGTCGCAGGGTCAATCATATAGCCCTCTTCACAATCACACTTGTAGCTGCCAGGCAAGTTGAGGCAGATCTGAGTGCAAGTGTCCGGCTCAGCACATTCGTCAATGTCTGCAGAAAAGGAAGAAGTTGGCTCATTTGTTTGTTTGTTTTTTAATGAAGTTTCTAATGTGTACATTGTTAAATGACATGTTTATGATTGCCTGGTTCTTAAGAGGCAGAATTTTAAATGTCTCTGTCCTCTCACCTTCGCAGGTTTTGTTGTCCGCCTTCAGCCTGTATCCAGCAGGGCAGGAGCAATTGTAGCCAATCTTCAGATCGTTGCAGTGGTGGGAGCAGCCGCCATTTCCAGTCAAACACTCGTTGTTGTCTGCAGAGATAAACAGGCAAAAAGCTTTCAAATAATATTCACGACAACCAAATCTTTAGCCGACCAGGAATTTACTCATTCAAACCACAAGCTATGTAGGTCAAGTCTGGTATTCTAGTCAGATATATTACCTCCCAGGCTGGCAGTCATAAATGTGTACAAGATCACTTCACTTACCACACTCTTTCTCTGGTTCATCAGACCCGTCATTGCAGTCTTTCTGCTTGTTGCACACTTTCTCCATGTCGATGCACTCCCCACTGCGACATTGGAACTTGTTTGGGCCTTCACATACGTTTTCTGTGGAAGATACAAGGGGAGTATGAATGAGACTGCAATGTAATCATGTGAGACTTTCTTTTTTTTCAAGAAAGAAGCTTTTGTTTACAGTTTGGGGGTGAAACTCAATTAGATCTTTTTACCTGTATTACATTCAAACTCATCACTGAGGTCCCTGCAGTTAGGAAGTCCATTACATTGGAGGCTTTTGTCAATACAGGTGCCGTCCTTACACTGGAACTCATCTGAGTGGCAAGTAGAATGAGCTGAGAGAGAAGGAAGAAAAGAAGGTAAGTGAATGAAAACACACAAAAAAGAGATGGGGAGAGAGAGTAATGGAATAGAGAATGAGATTTAGAATAAGGAGGACAAAATAACTCTAGAAATTATTTACTGTCAATCTCCATTAAAATGTAATGTGCAGGTTGGCTTTAATGGTAACTATAAATACATTTTTAAAAACTCACTGCAGTTAGTCTCATCCGAATGATCCTGGCAGTCAAACTCTCCATCACACTTCCAGTTGCTATGAATACAGTCCCCATTCGCACACTGGAACTCGTGAGGGCTGCAGCGAGGCTTCTTCTCTGGCTCCCTTCCCTCACAGTTCTCGGGCCACTCATCAGACCCATCGGAGCAGTCACTGTCTCCATCGCAGCGCCACTTCGCCAGCACACACACTGAGTTGTTGCACTGGAAGGAGTGAGGGTTACAGGTATGTTTGGGACAGGAAGCCTCATCTGAGCCATCTGAGCAGTCACTGTCGCTGTCGCAAACAAAGATCTTGGATACACACTGGCCACTGGCACAACGAAACTCATGATCGTCACACTGCTTGGCCGCTATGGTGAAACAAGAGAGGAAGATAGGAGTTAGAAATCGATCAGTTATGATATCAGTAACAACACTTATTTATTTATATGTATTAACTAGACTTCAGGATTGTAAATACATTATTAGTATTTGCTTTTTTTTAGATTACTTGTCTTTAAGTCTGTCCTTCAAATCCTTTTTGGGATATTATTATTATTATACCTGGAACAAAATTAATTCTTGCCAAAAAACACTTTAGCAAAACGCTTTTGCATGAACTTTGAGGTGTAGAAAAACTCGACTCTGGTGGAAAACTTACTGCAGTTTTTCTCGTCAGCGCCATTAGTGCAGTCGGCTTTGCCGTCACAGTGCCAGTCTTTTGATATGCACTGGCTCATGGGATCACCACAGCTGAACTGTGAATCCCGACAGATTTTGAGTGCTGAGGAGAGAAACATGGAGCATGACTCGTTTCACGTGACGACAGAGAGACACAACTATTGTGTCGTAAAGCTTAACAATCATTTCCTTGTGAAAGCAGCAGTGACTTTGTTAATGCGTTTCTGATTTGCTGTGGTGACAGTTTGATCATTTCCTTCATCATCTACATCAACCAAAACTAAATATTTTTGCTTTGAATTGTAAGTTAGTAAAAACACAGCAAGTTCACTATTTTCTAGATATTAAAAAATATCAACAAAGTTGATCAGTCAACCACAAAAAAAACCTCGAGAATCCTAAATTTAAGCTGTTATGTGATAACATACCACAGCTAGCAGGCAGCTCATCGGTTCCATCACCACAATCGTCACTTTCATCACAAAGCCACTTGCGGGTGATGCACCTCCCATTTCCGCACTTAAACTGATTGGAGTTGCATATGTAGGCTGCATCTGTGAAAGACAAAAATCACAACTGGAGTTCAGTGTGACGTGAGGACAAACTGCCACCCTGGTTTACATTCAACATCACCAGATCTTCTTATCAGCACTCATCAATTAGTTCACACCTCGTTGGCTGTGTTAAAACCTGTCGTCATGCCCACAAAAAAAAAAAAAAATGTTATCACTGTGCAGTGCAGTTAAGGAACGACTGAAAAATCCACACAGGGGGAAAAATTACAACTGAAGACCACTGAAGTTCAGATAAGCAACAGTGTAAAAAAAACAAAAACAAAAACAAAACATGTTAACAAAGCTACTGTTCAACAGGAAATTTTTTAATGTGTTTCTGAAAATTAGAGTCAAAAGACAGTGAAGTATGGCTAACTGACACTGTAAAGAAAGGGGGGGGGGGGAACCAAACAAACAGGTTTTTAGTTATTGCTTCACTCAGGAAATTAACAAATTAAGTTACTGACATGGTGTGGTTCCCGTGACTCGTGTTAGAACTAATCAAAGTGACTTTAATATAAAGTATTTGGACAAAGAAAAGTTCTTTCTTTCTTTATTCCCCCAAATCATTCACACGTAAGGCCCAGTTTTACAAACTTAGTCAAAAGATATAGACACAAACAGAAAATGTATTCAGTCTTGTTCCTCTCTTCAGCAAAGAGTTGTTTATCTGGGTAAATATCCTGGTTTATGTGGCTTAAACGTGTGCCACATCAGATGTGCACTTTCAGATGGACTATGGCAAACAGGGCTGGGTATCATCACTGATTTCTATAATCGATTTGATTCCGATTCACAAGGTCCCGAATCGATTCAATTCATATTTGGGGGAAATTTTGCCTCAGACAGTCAGAAATATTATAATTCTGATCATTTATCAGTACTGACACTTGTGAAACTTCATCAGAGCTGTGAGCATCACTTTGTTTCAAAGTAACTGAGGATAAAACACAGACAAACATGAAGGAGATTTTCCTGGCCTGGCTTTTTATAACAGATAACCTCCTTAAAAATATTCTGCAGTAGAACAAAAACGGAAGAAAACCATGAATGAACATATGAACATTACCTGATGTTGCTGAAGTGAAGCAGAGCAAAGTTACAGAGGTTTTATTAGAGACACGGCATT
>VVHJ01052599.1:3490-14889 GCA_015107715.1 Tylochromis polylepis
GTTTTTTATATGATATATATATATATATATATATATATATATATATATATATATATATATATAACAACTGTTGTTATATAACAGTTGTCTAACCACTCATCTGTAGACAGTGAAGTTAAAAAAATGGAAAGCAGAATAATGTTTTATTTCTAAAATAATTTTAGCTTTTAAAAATTAATTTTGGTAACATTTTATGTTTTAAATTTCAACCTTTAAATCTTAAGAACCTTATCGACAACAACTGCTACACCAGTGAATCATATTGGATGGTTTAGGCTGGTTTGCAGCTGGCCTTCAGGTGCAAAACAGGTGTGGCAGTTCTTCAATAACTTAGTTTTTGCATTTAAGACTAAACAAAAATCTCTGAATGAAGACGCATAGAAAGGAGAGCTTGAAACACAAGAACCAATATTAATGTATACACTATTCAAACACCATTTGTAAAGTAGTACTCAAATAAACAGTCCCACAGATGATGTAAAATATTATGTCTGTTAAAAATACAGTTGGGGTATTAAACAGGGCTCAGATGTTGTGATACTGCCCAGTTCACAAGCTAAAAGAAACATAACTAAAATGAATACTGTAAATGCAATGTACACTGGCTTGGTGTGAGGCCTGAAAAGATTGAACGATCTTCAGCTGGTGTTGAAATAGGAAGTCACTTCACCTGTTTTCTTTGCATTACAGGACTACTTAATTCTCTAGACTCTAAATGGTAAAAGACCCTCTTCCGGCCTTTTAGCAGAGCTGTGATTTAATGTTTTAATGAAGTTGTTGCTCTCATGCATGTTCCTTTACTCTCTGTACAGCTGTAAAAATATGTTTTGGCCCTCACTGAGGGACTGCTCATTTCAAACAATATTCATTCTCCCTCTGAAACAGAGATGAGATCGATCTTCCATGTGGAAAGATGCAACCTTGTCTGTTGATACAAGGCATATATTTATGTAATTTAGTGTGTATTTAAGACATATGGTGAAATGTTTGCCTCATAATACATATGTTGTATAATAGATTTATTTCACATGAATGCCCAAGTCCAAAGTAAAGAAAATTGTCCTTCATGTTTCATTTTGGACTCCAAGATGTTCCTCCTCTTAGTCCCTCTGTGGGTGATTAAAGTCTGAATGGAGTGAATTTATGTGAATTTCTTTGCAACACCTGAGCCTCCAGATGTTGTCTGTATCTGAACATCTTTATATGTTCAGCATCATGCCCTTCCTCTAAAGAAAGACAAACATTCATACCTACTGCGCATCCAAGAGGCCACCACAATGTACCCCAACGACAAAGCGAATCCATAGATAAATATGTAAAAGACAGTAGTCACACGGTTAATCTATCAAAGAAAACACACTGTGAATGTCTGTATTTTATGTTCTTTTTGTTCAAAATGTTAAAGTAAAAAGTTTAGGGTAAATAAACACAATAGGAATATGTCATTTAAAATGTGTATTAATACAAATTCTAAGAGCAATATAAAAAAAATTGCTTTTTAAACTGTAATTATAGAAACCAAAAATATTAACAAGCTGTGTTAATATGACGATATGAAGATCAGTTAATATTGGTTAGATTCACATCCAGTAGCCACCAAAGCACAAAAAAAGAAAAATGCTTTTGAAGGAATTCAAAGGAATTCCGCTGAAGATCTGACTGAAACTTCTACAATAACTTGGCTTGCTCCTAATTTATATTCCAGAAGTGGAGAATTGGTAAAACATCTGCCTCTGTGACCACAGCAGGGCTGAAGAGGACATCTGTCTTTAAAACCACCTGTCATTTTCAACACTTTCACATGTCTAGTTTGAAATAACTGATACACTATTCAACACAATGCACATTTTTTTTGTAAAGAAAAATATACTACTACATACTGTACTGCTAATGGGGGAATAAATGAAATTTCATCCCACATACGGAGGCCAGGAAACACAACTGCCTGTACCACAGCACCTCGGCTGTCAGAACGTAATCCAGTCATCCATTTGGTAAATCCATGATAAACACATGCCAAACCCATAATAACACTTTCTCTAAATACTTGTTCATCTCCCAGAGCCTGACCCCTTGCTCCTTCTAAGTGGACCATAGCTCTCATGTAAAAGTCATCTGCTGTGGTTTACAGCCTCCAGGAGGTCAGAAGATACAGCTGCTTTTCTTGACCACCACCAAAACCAGTAAGAGCACCTCTATAAAACTCAATATTATTTTATTATTATTATTATTATTTCCACTTGTGACAAGATGAGATGAGTGACAAAGAGAGAAGTAAGGCAGAAAAATAAACAGCAGAGAAGACAGGAACAGGGAAGACGCAGAGAATAGAAAGTGTAAATGTTTATTAAACCTTCACTCAATTATAATTAAGCTCAAATGGCACAAAAAAGGAATTGGCTTCAGGGTTAATATGTGTCAGGCAGCAATGGAACTGAGTTCAGATGTGGTTTCTGGCACAATTTCAACCTCAGGAACAATATTATTTTAGGAAGACATGGGTGGAGATACAGGCAGGTGTTGCCTTTCCCCAAAGTGAACACCCAGATCAGTGTGTAACAGCAGCACTCAAAAGGGCTCACTGATTGGATAAGACAGGCTTGTTAGACTGATCTCTGTACCTGTGAAAAGCTGATTGAGAGAGATGACATGCTCAGGAAGAGAAAATAAAGATACTGAAAGACAGACTGTGAAACAGTCGACTCTGAGAAAATGAGAGGAAAGCTGCTTCAGACAAATGGTTTGGTGCATGAAGTGGTGAGTTGAGGTGACGGTTTGTTTAAAATGCCTACACATAAGAATGAATTGAATTACATCGCAGAGCTTTGTCCCGAACAGATGTACACCAGTTTTTTTAAAAAGTGGAGCTATCAAGTCTAATTCAAGATCAGAACACATCAGACTCACTATATTATTGTAACTCAGAATGTAGGATTGGGCTAATAAATAAATGTTGATATAGATGTTTATGTTAAACATCTGGTGTTTTCTCAAGTGATTATATTAAGCTTTTAATATTATATGAAATAGCCTATATTATATATCATAGAAATAAGTATGAGCATTGCTAATAGCATTTGTAAATGCTGGTAGATGGCTACAGAACAAATAAATAAATAAATAAAAGCAGGAAATAGTCTAATAGTTTGCAGGTCACACTAATTTGCTTTCTGATAATGACTGCCCAGAAATTAAAAAGTCCCAAAGTATTTTAACTTTTAGGAAAGTTTAAAAAAAAAAACCATTTTATTACAGTTTCCTTTTTCTAACTCCCCCTAAGCACCTATATTTTGATTATTTGATCTGTGCCAGATGCTTCATGTAAAAATGGTTTTGCAAGCTATGCACAATAACTGGTACCAACTGAATTTTTCCATTCACAAAAGAGCTAAAAGACCTTTCTTTCATATGACTGGAAAACCACTTAATGTGTGGTCTTTTTTAAACTCCTGGTACTCCTGGTGAATACACAAAATGTTCCTGGAGTGCAAAACCTTCTCATATCTGTGTGAATACATCCAAACACATTTTTTTCTTTTCCACTCAGTGAATGAAAGACTAGAAGGGGTAATGCTTCCAGTAAAATACTTTGGCATTGTTTTTATCCCTGTTGAGGTTTTCACTAAGATGCTCTTTGCCTTGTTGTTGCCTGGCTCTAAGGGTATGTGGGAGAAAATGTCCTAAAGTGCTACAGCAGATGTGATACAGAGCTCATTTCTTTAACATAATCCACACTTTGTGGATTTTTTACTGCAGTGCAAACTGCACCGTTAGTCTTTCATGTTTATCTTTTTATAAGAAAGCAGCCACGAAATGACATCTGTGCTTTGAAGTCACATTTCTTTAAGTGCTACTCCAACGTCAAAGGATGTTATGCACATGGATAGACTGTAAATGAATAACTTTGATTCCAAATTCAATTTCAAAGGTGCAAACAGCTAGGTTTGCAATGCAGAAACAAGGGATGGTAACCTAAAAGAAGTATCTTTAAAGAATGAATAGGGGTAGCCCCTCAATGGCCTTTCTACTTTGCTGAAGCGCAAGACGTTCTTAATTACATCAACAAAAAGCCTGAACACCACCACAGGCTCATTAAGAGGCTGGTGCTCAAAGATTGACCATAGACTCAGATGAATGAAAACTCTCCGTCTTTGCCATTTTTATTTCTTTAGCGGCAGCTTCTCAGGCTTTGTGGGTCGGCCACTGGAACGACATGGGTTTTGAATGATGGCTGTCCGCTTGTGTGAAGTGAAAATGTTGGATGAAAAGGAGGGTTAAAGAGGACTCCTGTTTGCAATTTGCTTGGAGACTTTGCAAAACTAACATCCTATAGTGTGGTTTCTATGGAAGCCAGTGTTTTTGTCTCTGGAAGTCATGAGGTCAACCTGTTCTGAACCTGGGCTCGAGTTGGTTGCTCTGGGTGGTGAAGAATTAACACACACAATTAGATTCTGTCTGTGTTTGTGTTTGTGTGTGCAGTCCAAATTTAAGAAACGTAATCTCTAATAATTAAAAGTCTGTGAAGTGAAATCGTTTGCTTTGTTGTCCTGTAATGACAGAATGAAATGTAGAATGAAAAGGGAGAGCTAAAGGGGAGTTTAAGGGTCTCACACCAACAACTTCTAACAAAAGAAATCCTTGTGAAGGTAGTTTATTTTGGTGAAATCATCTGAATCAGTGGAGTAAAGCTGTGTGAATTTAGTAATGTTCATGAACTTGCAGCTAAACAGCTTTACAGCTTGTTACAAAGAAATTCTCTATAGATCATTTAGATTTACACTCCTATGTGGTTCAACCCATCCAAGAAGTTTGTGCTCCAATATTCGTGAGTGAAATTCTAATACTTGTTAGTGCAAGAGCTTGGTGATAGCTCTGTGATGGGTAACATCCTGGTCCAGTTTCCATTTGGCTCGTTTCATGAAATCTGAACTGCCTATCATTGTCTTGTACTAAGTCTGCTTCTTTTCCTCTATTCCCATAGCTTCATCTTCTACTTTCTACTTTCTTTTTCAAATATTACTTTTGCAAATGGACCTATGAAATGTTTTTCTCCCCTAAAATTTCAATCACCTTTACTGGAAGGACATTAACAGTTTTTCTTGGCAGTTATGTTCACTTATCAGGAAATAAGTCTGTCATCGAAGCAGTAAGAGTGGATATTAGAGAGCAGGGAAGGCTCATGATGTTGGGATTTCAGCTCTTGGCAAGCTGGGATTTATTGAGGGGTAAAAAACGAAAAGAAAAAAGGAGCGTATAGATGACTGTATAAACACAGACCACCATCTCTTAATCCTTAGACACGGAGACATGACAAGACTCCCAACACGCTGAGTCTAAACTCAAATACAGTGACGAAGTAATTGAGATGTTAAGATTGGCTGTTTTTGGATTTTCGTCAGGGTGGAGCATACTTACTTCGCTGTGAATTATGTGTTTAAATGTGAGCTTTCATTTGCTTTTCGCCAAAGGTATTTCTGAAGGTTGAACAATGGATACAAAAAAATGTAATTCTGAAGAAGTATTTTTAAAAAGTGTCTGCTACTACCATTTTTTTCCACCAGGAATATGTTAGTTCTTAAAAAGTAAATTTCTAATCTTGCAACAGCGTTGTGCTACTTATTAGTATTCAAAATAAATATAGAAATGCCTTTCTACACCTGTTTTATTAGTTTTGCACTACATCAGCTGAGATACAATGCCATTCATTGTCATATCAGCTAAGAATCTGACTTTAAGTCTGACGTCATTAGCTGTTTCCAGGTTCAAACTCCACTTCTGGTCCCAAAGTCAAATGAACACTGCGGCATCACTGAGAGTTAAAAACTGTCTAAATTCTTTCATCTTTAATAAAATAATCAGTGTGGCTGCTCTACCAGGTGTAACAATTAAGTTTAACATCCAGGCATCCACGAAAACAGAATTTATGACGTTTAATGGCGTTTGAAGTTAGCAGGGAGTTAGCTCGCTTGTTTCTATCTAAAGATGATATACCATATTCTGACAGGGAAAAATTAAAACGTACAGCTCTGCTATCACTTCTGATATAAATGAAGACAAGAAAACTAAACAGTAGTGATGTTTGCAGGATTACTGAAGTTGGACTAGCTAGTATATAATGATGTGCTACGTGGCTGCTAGCTACACAGCTTTGGTTAGCATAATATAAACACATTAGCACAGTGAAGCTGGAGGACGAATGCTTAACGCAAGGGTTCCCGATGGTTAGGGTCAAATGCAACTGCATGGCAGGATGTTGTAAACGGACCAAACTTCAGATAATCCATCCACAATACCAAGTTAGTCATTAATTTACTGCTGCATGGGCTGGGCTGTAGTTACATCGTAAAGTTTTAAAAACTGAGCTTTAAAACGTGCTGCCGATGAATAGTGTTGCTAAAAACTGAGAGAGGCCGACAGTGATCACTGACTTTTTTAAGGGGCTTGTTCAGATTAAATAGAGCAAGATACAATGCATTAAAACATGTTAAAAACACAACAGCCTTAATAAATGCAGAGTAATTTGGACCCGGAAGCAGGGTTCATACGTCATCACTTAACAAACGTATTGTCCTTTTGCACAAAAATTATCATGTAATGTACATATTTCACTTTTCAATAGCCATAGTCATCACTGTGATTTTTGTTCATGCATTAGGTTAAGATGATTGATGCTTTTTAATGATTGATGATTATTAAAAGGCTTAATGACTGTATAATGCACATGTCATAACTGTTTATTTGTGATTTACGTACATGGAAAACTCATTAAGTAGTAGTCATCAAAAGGATGATAAAAAAAGGGTGGAAATGGGTTGCAAAGCAGCTTACAGTTGCTGATCTACTGTAGGCAAGCCAAGCAGCTTAAATAGTGCCCCTTACATAGTTTGCCAATTGCCAGGAATAAAGAGTATGAGCCTTCAACTGCTGTGGATTGGCAATCAGATTGTGCCTGAATCTGACTGTGTGGCTTACCTGAATTGATGCTATGCTCAGTTGTGATGTAGTGTGATTACATTTATTCATTAAGCCCCACAGTGGTTACAGTAAGTATTTTTATTGCACATATATTATTTGTTTCTCTTGCAGCACATCTTAAAATAATATGAATCTGCTGATGTTTTAAATGATCCTTAAACTAACTTGGAACCGTTAAAGAGGCAACTGAGTGTTTTTAGTTAACGCTAATCAGAGACAAATGGCTTTGGCACCGCAAGCACAGTAAATAAATCATTTTGGACACATGAAAATCCACAGTGGCCATACATTTCTCTCACAGTATACTGGATCCTTCTGCAATGCAGCTGGTGCTTAAATGTAATAATCCCAAAGCAGCATTTGGATGCTAATCACTGAGCACCTCTGCTGATTAAAACAAACATTAGTGAAAGTGAAGGAATCTACTACATGCTGTGGAAATCAGCAGGTTTGTCCTGAAATGAATCAGTAAGAGGAGCTAAATCAAACAGACATCTGATAGCGTATTTGTGTGTTGACATTTCTTTGTGCTTTTCAGTGTTTTGGATCAATTTCAATAACATTTTAGATCTTTCACAAGCCAGGTGTTTACCATAAAACCTTTATTTAATATTTAAACACATTATCTTAAACGTTCTTGGATTAAAGCCTTTGCAATTTATAAGAAAAAAGAAAAAAAACCATGATGACTTGATTAGATACCTCACAGGGAAAATGAGGAGGGTTTGTTAACCCCTCATGATGTTTGGATGAAGGAGGAAGTGACAGGGAGAGAGTGGTGCTAAGTGGACTGACCCCAGAGGTAATGATTAGGGTCATAAAGAGGGCTGTGCTCCATGGTTATTAACGGATCATAAAGAGCGCTAAAGGGTTATAAAGGACAAGTCTGGAGAATATTAACAAACACTGTTGTTCAAATCACCACTGCTATGCATTCCACCCTACCAGTTTATAAACCTCAAACCTGAAAGCAGTGGCATGCAGTGACTTTTATAGAAAGACAAGTAGAGGCAATGGCTTTAATATCAAACTTCTCTACATTGCACGCTAGCCAAGATGATAGGGAAGAATCGTATCAGTTGAGATGCTAAATCACTCAGTAATTTGCTTGTTTACTTGCTAATGCTGTTTCTGTGCAAATCTGTATGTATGCATTGGCAATGCATAGATTGTGACTGACAGAGAAAGCAGAGCCAGTGGTAGCTAGACTTGCACACACAGGAAGCAAAGTGATTGCTAAGTTTGTTTGTTTTGTTTATTTTCTCAAAATTCTATCCAGAAAGTCTAATTTTTTCAAGCATATCACATATGTATAATCAAGGAAATGCAGTGAACAATAATACAGTTGCATGGATGTTATTGTCCTGGGTTGTTTAATCCGATGTTTCTGAGTTTAGGACTTTCTAGTTTTGTTTACTTTAAATATATTCTGGTGTTTCTGATGAATGTTTAATGTTAATATTTCCTTTGTGTATTTCTATAGTGCATTTAGCCTCAAGTTCTTAGTTCCTACTTGTTCCCTCAGTGTTTCTTGTTCCAACCTCTGGTCTCAATTCTCTTATATTAAGTTAATTTGTGTGCATTCTCCGTTTAGTTTTCACATCATTTACTGGTTTATTTTGATAGTTATTTGTCCTTTATGCCTTGCTTTTAGTTTTACTTTCTCTTGTCTCTTCATCTGAATAAGTTCAGCTGTGTCTTGTTTTTCCAGCTTTCTCCACCACCTGATTGCCTTTTGTGTGTGTATGTATAGTGCTGTCTTACCCTTAGTCTTTGTCAGAGTGTTTGTTCCCCCTCCCAATGTGTTCCCTAGTGTTTTTCTTGCAGCTTCCGGT
This sequence comes from Tylochromis polylepis, assembly GCA_015107715.1. Taxonomy (NCBI): domain Eukaryota; kingdom Metazoa; phylum Chordata; class Actinopteri; order Cichliformes; family Cichlidae; genus Tylochromis; species Tylochromis polylepis. Next base: position 12,301 of record VVHJ01052599.1, read on the forward strand.
TTATGTTACTTCATTCGTGGTTTTTATTAGAGTTATATACACTAATAAATCAGTCGCCTCAAACAGGCCTCAAGGAGTCACATGCAAATTGCTGAAAAAAATGTGGAAATTAAAAAACTTTTAATTAAAAAAAAAATTGCTTGCAGAAGATAACACTTATTTTAGGAATAAGAATGTGCATTTTTAATTTGAAAATGCTGAAAAATCCACTGTTTACATTGTTCATGTTCATGTTATTCACAACAACCATAATTTTGTTATTCTTTTCACTGACATTTTTTGCACATTTCGTTTTAAAAAAAGGTTTGTGGGTTTCCATTAGTTACTAAAAGTTAACATCAATATAATAATGATTATATTGATTATAATGATCATATTAATTATCTGAAATAAAAGAATCCATGAAAACAAAAAAAATGTGCTTATCATGCTTAGCATAGAAAATAAGTTGTTATTTACAAAATTGATAATGCAGATATTTTACTTTGTGATTGAAAAGAAAAGCCAAATTAATACAAAAATAATAAATCTAGTGCTATTGTTGGAGGCCCCATGCTTGGTTTGCCTTGGGCCCCCAAATCCTTAAGTCCATCTCTGCCTATGTCATAATCCAGGCTGGTCCAGAGGACTGTGATAATGGGAACCAGAGCTTCCTGAGCTAATCAGATGCAGTTACCACTAAAGACAGCAGCACCACAGATCGCTCATTGTGTCACTCTCTCTTTCCTTACCTTGAAGGAATGAGACCTGGATTTAGTCTCAGCTGGCCTCTGCTGGCCCCTCTATTTATCCTTATTATGCATTTACAGTGTTATTATTTTGTTCTACCTTTTCTTTGTGAAAGTTATGCTTAAAGCTTATGCCCTTGCTTTTTTGTTCTCTCTTTGTTATTTTACCACTCCTGCTCAAACACAGATCATACAGATTTGTATTTCAGTAATTCATCAGTAGCAGATCTCTGTTGCTTTGAGATGTTTTGGAGCCACGTGCTCATAATGAGAAATGGCTCCTAGGCAGTGAATAACAGACCGCTATGTTTCTGTGTGCCTGTCTGTCACCGTGTGTGCATGTTTGTAAGTTTCCTCACAAGTGACCAGAGGTCTAACTTACATAAATATTTGGTTCCATAAAGGCTGTTAGCACTGGCTTATGAATCATAAAGCTCATTAAACGGGAGTGTAAATAAACAGTAAAGCGGGTCCTGGCGCCCTGCCGAGCTCCCTCTCCTTCCATAATTCAGTCTGGGCTCCGCCTGTTGTGGATGGATTAATTCAGCTCTTCACCTGGACGACAGGTCCTGCTGTTTGGCTTTCAAACCTGCTCAGCTTTCCTGAACTGGACAAAAAACAGTAAATTAGCTGAAGGTTGTACCCTGGGCGTAAACTTGTCTAACAGCTCATTGAAAGCTAATGCTCTGGATTTGTTTGTGAAAATCCTTTTGACATTTGTTTTTTTAAGAGGTGATTCTGGCTTTGGTCGTTAGGAAGGAGTCAAAGTTTATGATGCATGGAGAGAGCGAGAGAGTGTGTGTGTGTGTGTGTGAGAGAGAGAGAGAGAGAGAGAGAGAGAGAGGAGGATTTTCATTGAGTAAAAAAATAAAAATTCTCTTTTACTCCATGTCCATTTTCAAAAATGCAGTAATATTCCTCAAATGTTTATGTAAAATTATTTTCAAGGAAATGATCTTACAGACTCAATTTTCATTTCATTTTCACAGCCAACATGATTCAAGATAACAATACTAATTTAATATCCGTCAAAAATTTGACAAAATGCACGGTATTGTTCAGAGGTTTGTCACATTAACATATCATACCAGCATTCATTATTTTCTTATGGTTTTTTTGTTTTTTGTTTTTTTTTGCCTGTCCCATTCGGTACTTTAGCAATCAGAATTGTTATCTGAAGGCCAAGAAAGATACCCAACGGATTTTTTTTAATCTTATGATGCTTCTGCACAAGAGAAACAACCTCCTAAAGGACAAAACAAGCTTTTCTTCCACTGGCTACAAGTTGTTTTTAACAAGTTTATTTAGCAATAATGGAACAAGTTGCCAGCTAGCTGCTCAGGTTTTTTCCTTTTTACTTGTTTTTTTTTAATTAAGTTTTTTGAAAATGTTGAGTATAGAACTACAACATAATTCTCCTACACTTGACATGCAATCACCAGTTTGGGCACGTTACTTTGAAAAAGTAATTAGTTATAGTTACTAGTTACTTCTTCTAAAAAGTAACTGAATTAGTAACTGAGTTACAATATTATAAAAGTAACTAATTACTAGGAAAAGTAACTATTGCGTTACTTTAAAAAAAATCTTTAACCTCTGGGCTCCAGGGTATAATTGGCCGTTTTTGACTACTTTTGATTTGACCTCTATATTTCACCTTTAAAAACTATTTGCCTCGCCTTGTTTGGTATCATTCTTTTCAGCACAACCTCACATGTCTGAATTTACTGTTATTTTTTCATTTTGACATACTGTATTAACACAATTGATCTAAAATCAGACAAAAAACATAAAATCTGAGAAGAAAAAAGTTATTTTTTTACTGTAACGACCACGAACACGTTTAACGAATCATTTTCAT
>VVHJ01052604.1:0-14135 GCA_015107715.1 Tylochromis polylepis
AGAGGTAGAAGTCCTGCTGCTGGGTTGTTGCCCTCCTACGGCCTCCTCCACGTCTCCTGATGTACTGGCCTGTCTCCTGGTAGCGCCTCCATGCTCTGGGCACTACGCTGACAGACACAGCAAACCTTCTTGCCACAGCTCCCATTGATGTGCCATCCTGGATGAGCTGCACTACCTGAGCCACTTGTGTGGGTTGTAGACTCCGTCTCATGCTACCACTAGAGTGAAATCACCGCCAGCATTCAAAAGTGACCAAAACATCAGCCAGAAAGCATAGGTACTGAGAAGTGGTCTGTGGTCACCACCTGCAGAACCACTCCTTTACTGGGGATGTCTTGCTAATTGCCTATAATTTCCACCTGTTGTCTATTCCATTTACACAACAGCATGTGAAACTGATTGTCAGTCAGTGTTGCTTCCTAAGTGGACAGTTTGATTTCACAGAAGTGTGATTGACTTGGAGTTACATTGTGTTGTTTAAGTGTTCCCTTTATTTTTTTGAGCAGTGTATATGTTTTGGTAGCAGACTAGACTGGCAGAAAACTAAGACTGGAGAAGAAGAAGAAGCCCACAGCTGTGGCTGTGGATGCATTGGTGTAGATTATATTAACACTCATTTTAAATAAGATCTTTGGAATGTCTGATACAACTCTGGAAGTTGGCCAGAATTTCCTCAAATGCCAAATAAGATCTAAAATAAGTATGTGATGCAGTGAGAGGTGTCGATGAATTTTTGCATTTTGCCCCAGCAGACTGATAAAATATGAACTCTCTACTAGCCAGCATCAAGGGTCGGTCATTGTAATACATTTTGTTTTGTGGAATTCTAATGATGGAGCATCAGTGATGACATGATATAACAGTAACATGCAAAAAAGGTTCAGCAATAATGCTTTGATTACAACACAATCTTCAATCTTACAACACATTCCAGTCATTACTGGAATGTGTTCATAATGCTCAAAAAAATCTCAGGAAAAGAGAAATCTGAAAGCAAGCATGAGGGCCATGTGCCAATGCAAGGATTGCAGGATCGGCTTTTCCACGTGGGAGCAGGCAAACCTAAAGAGCTTGAAATTTGCAGGGTGCTGTTGTTGAAGGCCCCGCTGACCTGACAAAGCACCTTTTCCCATCCTGTTATAGGCAGGTCGTTAATGGAGATAACTGAGACAAATTATGTTTCTTGACAGACAAATGCATAACAGCCACCATGAAGTTTGTTATTATGGATTATATAATGAATGAGAAAAACATGTCTGGCCTCATAAGCCCACATAACAATACGTTTGTAATGGTGCATAAACATATATGTATAGGTGTAACACATTCTATTACAGGTGTCGTGGGCTTTTTTCTTGTCTTTGTATTTTGAAAAGTAACTTTCGGAACAGCAGTGCTCTGGGGAATGAAATTCATGTTTTAAGCGTTGTTGCTTAAAAGTCTCAATTATTGCTTATTAGCTGTAATTGACTGATAGACATTAAAATCTTTTCGTTCATAAATTCATTGATTTTGACAAGATCCCCCAACTCCACAATGCAAATCAAACCATGACAGAGCCTCCACTGTGTTTTACAGATGGTAGTAGACACTGTTGTACCTCTCTCCTGATGTCCTCCGTACATACATGATTAGAACCAAAATGTTCAAATCTGGAATCGGCACTTTATAAGACCTGTCGCTACTGATGTTTCAGTGCAGTTCTTTTCTACTTTGACATACCATCATTGAGAGCATTTCTGATAAGGCTTCATCAAGCAGTCAATGGATGGACTAAAGGGCCAGATGCATCTTACAAGTCCTGTGTCAGCTCTCTACTGGATTTTCTTTCCAGTGTCTTCAGGACTTTCAGATACTGAAAATGTCATGTCTTTCTTTTGGTCTCCAGTTTCCTCACTTATTTTAAATGCATGCTGCACACTATGACATGATTGGCAACTTTTCACTGAATGACTCAACAAAGCCATTTTATGCCTGTGAAACTGTGTTGTCTTTTGCATTTTTCATAGATTCATCTAAAGAACTGGGAAATGGGAACAACTTTGTTGTTTGTTACAATAACAACGTACCAAAAGAGACTATTTAAAACTGATTCTTTGCTAAATTCATCGCTTGTGTTAGGTGCCTTTTTAGAATGCTTGAATGATTTATTGGTCAGTGTTATGTGGCTTAACAAACGAACAAGAAAAGAAAAGAAACAAAGCCTGGAGAACTATTGTTCACGACTCCTTTTAAGCAAAAATTACAAGAAAGTCTGGGTTCCTGGAAGCAAAATAAAAAGCGGATGCTCAAGACTTTTGCACAGTATGTCTATGTGTGACACTTGGTTCCAGTAGCATCATGGTTCGGGGTTATTTTGCTGCATCTGGTCAGTGAGGAACCTAATTTTAACTTATAACAGAAAAAAAACCATTAAAAAAAACATCAGATGTTAAAAAACATCAAAAACATCTGTCTGTAACCCGAATCTCAATAAAAAGCAAACAAGTTGCTCTACCAAAGAGTGACTGAAGAATTAAAGATGTTGTTTTCAAATTGCGAAGCCAAAGTCATGACCTTAAACCAATAGAAATGTTGTGCTTGAAGTGAATGGTAAAAGGTCTGGTTCTTATACAGTGCTTTTCTACTCTATCTGAGCACTCAAAGCGCTTTACACAACTTGTTCAACCACCCAATCACTTCTTTTTAGGCTGTAATTAAGTGCTTCCTACTTAACATACCCACACATTCATACTCCAATAGATATATCGGAAAGCAACACAGGGTTAGTATCTTGCCCAAGGATATTTGGCATGCAGACTGGAATCAAACCACCAACCTTCCAGTTAGGAGATGACCTGCTCTACCACCTGAGCTACAGCCACGGTGAGCAGTTTGTGTGAGAAAAACAAGAACATCCCAAAAGCACAGCAATTTTACCAAGCCAGTGTGCTGGACTGATCAATAGTGAAATCTTTAGTTGTTGTTATTGCTGAAAGCTAAAAATATTGAAAACAATTCAGTTCACATGCTTTTTCCACTCCCAGATCACAGTACATGTCCATCATATCATCAGTAAATAAATGACAAAGTGTATTTTTTTTTTTTATTTTGTTGGCGTTCTCTCATTCTACTTTTAGAGCTTGTGTAAAAAATCATTTTTAGGTCAGGATAGCGAAATAAAGAAATATAGAAAATCCTACAGGATTCACAGTTCTTTTTTTTTTTCTTCCTCTGCAACTCTATGGCTTGTGTATTTGTGTACCCAAGTCATTGTATTCTGCAGTTATTTGTCAGCAATACTAGATTCAAATCAGTCTCCACTCAAGGCAAAAACCATTTTCCCCGAGGGGAAAAAATGTTAAAATGAGAGGAAAATCTCTAACAAGCAGTTAAATCTAACCGGTTTTGCATGATGGATTGGCTAATGGAAGATGGAAGGCTCATTAACACATTAAGTCCAAACATCTTCCAGTCGTCGACGCAAGCGATGGAGGAATAAAAAGTTAACACATGGTGTAAATCATGAACATATGGAGAGGAAGGGAATCAGTAGGAATGAGTGTAAGTGGTTATATCCAAGCTGTAGTGCACTTCCCCTCCCATTTTGCCTTCCCACTGATAGAGTCAATAATAAGTTGATATACCTAAAATACTACAGTTAATATTCATGTTCTTTGTCTGTCATAGCCACGGACACATGTATATTTCATTTAACTAATTTAGTTTTGGTTAAAAAGAAGTCTTTCATTCACTTTCTTTAAAGATCAATTTTGAAGTATAAGCATTTCCACAGGATAAAGGTAAAAGTTGTGTGCCTCATGTTTGTGCGACGTCATGCTATGCTTATTTATGGACAAATAAACGAGGCAGGCGCTGAAGCTGGGGGGCAGAGCCGGGCTTGTCAATCATTCATGAGCGTGCTGCTCTCGACTTACCACACATTGGAAATGTATCTGAACTCACACATGAATTATGAATAAATATGGCAGTTGGGCCTTTAATTTCTACACTGAGCTTTTTTTTTTTCTCATTTCAAAGAGGTGTGTTCTGTTTTCCTATTGCCAGAGATATCTGTCCTATAGTCTGTGTCCTGCATATGAAACAGATACTGTGCGAAAATGCCTCACTGTTTTTTCTGATGAAAGGTTTACATCCTGGGTTATGACCTGAGACTATTTTTAGTGTTGTGCAGACTTTAATTCTACTTTACTCTATTATACCTCCCATCAATTTTCTGACAGGTTTGATATTAAAAGAAAACAAGTATTTTGTCCCTCAGAAAGATATATATATATATATTTTTAATCTATAAATCAAAGAACCCATCTATAGAGTTGGCTATCTCTGCAGTGATATTTTCTGGATTTGTCAGCATTCCTATTATGTTACCAGTGTTATTAAATCTTTTACTACTGGCCGTTGTGCTCTAGTCTGGAGATGTAATAGCTTGCTGATATCAAGCTGTGAGTTGCTCACTTTTTGAAACACATGAGGTGGCTTAAGCCCTTTCATGTCAGTGATTATAAGATGAATAATTATAAAATATTTGGAATTGCTGTGTCATGGCAAAATTAAAGTAAAATGGCTGAAAGTATGTGTGGACAAAAGGAGAATTATTTTGAATAACTCAGACTTTTTAAAATAACTTTGATGTTTGAACAACAGCCCATGACCACTTTTTTTCTTCATTGGTAATTGATATGAACTGTAATTGCGATCAAATAATTCCTTTATTTGAAGGTGGTGCACCTTTCCCAAAATACAGATTGGTAAATGTTAATTTTTTTGTATTCATATGAAAAAAAAAAAGCTAATGAAACACAGTTTCGTACTTCTAAATGAAGATTGTGTTTCTTTAATGTTTAAGTGACCAAAGTGGTGTCATTTAACACCCCCGTCATGTGTTATTGTGATAGTTAACAGTAAAAATGTTTCCTATATTTATCAACCTGACAGTCCTATAATTTTGTTTTTGTAATAGAAACTTGTGTTATATATATACGTAAATATACATTCACCGACCACTTTGTTAGATGAACCTGTTCGTTAATTTAAATATTTAATATGAGGTGGCGACATGGCAAAGACAACCTGCTAAAGTTCAGCATCAAAAAGGGGAAGGAAGATGATTCAAGTCATTTTGAATGTGACGGTTTGTTGATGCCAGAAGTGTTGGTCTGGGATTTTCACACACAATCATGAGCTTTAGAGAGAACGGTATGAAACATTTCAAATATCTATAATATCCATAAAAATGCTTTGGTGATGCCAGAGGTTATAGAATGACCATTTACTGCTTTGAGCTAACAGCTAAAAGGAAGGCAACAATAGCGCAAGTCACCACTTGCTCCAGTGATGTATGCAGAAGAGCATAAAACGTGTTGAACATTGAAGCAAGTGGACTGCAACAACATAAGACCACACTGGGTCAGCTAACAGGAAACTGAGGGGACAGTCTGGATGGCCTCATCAAGAGTTTGCCTCTGGTTTTGTAGTTTTGACCTGTTGTAGGTGACTGATAGATTACATCAAGGTTTAGAAACCTTAATAACACCATTTGTTTGGAATATTTTCCATGACAATGTGAATAAATAACAGAGCTCAACATTCAAAAAACAAAAACAGTCTTCACTCTTTCACTTCACTCAGTCTTCACTCAGTCCTACCGGCCATTTTCCTGACCTCTCCCTAAATACAGCTTGGAAAGAAACATAACCCAGCTCACTGATATTTTCCTTCAATAAGACATGAAAGAAGGTTAGGGTTTTAAAGTCCAGAGAACCTATAAAAGAGCCTCTTCTTTTATTTTTATTTTACAGCAATGAATATGAGTCCATCAGTTTATTTTATGGTGACTTCAGTCAGCATGGAAATAAAACCATGAAGCCGGAATCAGGGCTCAACTCGACTCATGCGTTGGTGTGAAATTGATGCTATTCACCTGAGGCTTTATAAAACAAGGACTTTTACATGACATTGCTACCATAATGGGTTTTAATATTTGGCAGCAGTTAGCTGTTCCCAAAAGCTGTATTTGAATCATTAGCTGGATTCAAAAGGATGCAATTATCCTATCAGTACAATTTTATCAGGAACTAGTTGTAAGATCAAGACTATTGTGTAAACATTCACCTGAATGGTAAACTTTTCTGCAGGCACAAAAACTATAGTACTTGCTACTTTTTAGAGAGATTTCTTCTAAAACAAAAAAGAAATGTTATCCTGGTGGTTGAATCAGTTAAAGAAAGTGACAAGGCATTTCCTTTATGTCAATAGGCTGCTCTACCTTAAACATTAACCCTATTTTGGTTGCCAAGAACCACCATTATTTTCCTAATACTAATTGCCATGTGCACAAAAGGAGAAATCTTGATATTGGACATGAGTGTAATGCTTGTTTTTCATAAGTTGTCCTGTATTGACTTTCTTTCCTGGTGAAATGGTTGTGTAAACAAACTGACAGCAGTAAATCGAATCTACTATTAAATTCATTATGCAATTATATAATAGTCTCACATCACCTAATGCTATAGCACTGAAAGATGGCTATCCTCCCTGGCCCTTCCACTGGCTGCAGTTTTTTGTTGTTGCCCCCCCCAAACTACTATCCCTAATGCCAACTGTGATTAAGTGCTTGCTTAAAGTGAATCACTTGATTGGATTATCAAGTTTCTCCCAGTAATGTTTTAGGATCTTTAAACTACAATATAAATTTGTAGTAAACACACATCAAACCCGTCCATGTTCGCGTGCTTTTCAGCATATATAATGCATGATTTTGAAAAAGTACTTTTACTTTAGGTACTCCAGTTTTTCAGTGCCACAGCACTGAGTAAAAAGGAAAAAAAAATCAAGATATCTCTTTGCAACTTTGCAAAATAAATATTCAATAAAAAAAAAATGTTTAGACTCATGTAGTTCCACTTTTCATGTGCAATCTCAACTGGGGCCCAACCTGAAAATTTTACGTTCTCTACACCAATTTCATAGACTATAAAATTCACTGTACACTCTGTTTCTCAGATAACAAATACTGTGATTTCCTGTGGTTTCTCTGTTGTGCCTGTGTGCCTCCCTGCCTCCACCATTCTTTTGTTGTCATTGCTTCCACTTTCCAAAGCTGTCAAACTCCATCCTGTTGTCATAACTCCAGCCCAACCATTTTCTTGTCCACTTTCTGTTAGCTAATCAGCTGCTGTTGTATGTGCTTTAAATATCAGTGCCGTTCTGTTATTCTGCCTTTTAGATTGTCATTTGTGTGACCGTCCTCCTACCCAACCATCTCATCCTGTCCAAGTCTCTGCCTTCGTGATCTCTGCTATCACAATATCTTGACCAATCATCCTGTCATACCCTACCACTGGTGGACCCCACTCTTCTAAGTAGCTTCATCTCAGGGTAATAGCCAAATAATTTATTACTCAAACTCTGGACCTTAATAAATGATGTTCAGTTCTTTCAACTGATCTCTCTTTATTTATATCATAGTCATAATTTAACAAACCTCCCTGTCGCCACTGGCCCACTGGGTGCATAAGATTTGCACACACTTGTACAGAAATGATTACAATTTACTTTTAACACACAAAAACTGGTTTCCAGTTTCTCTGTCATGCCTGATTGGTCTTAATAAAACATTTCCTCATGATCTTGACCTTTGTTTTGACCGTCAATTAATCTACCCTTATAGTCAGCAGCAATTTTTCCCCCTGTACCACACTTTTTTTTTTTTTTAACAAACTCTCATTTATTACCACAGGTACTTAATCCTGGAAATCACTGGAAAACATCTGCTTGATAAATGGCTTGCATGAAATTAAACAGCAAATGAACACAGAGGGTATCGTGGATGATCGCTTATCTCCTGGGGTATCCAGGATAATGAACACATAAACTGCACAATATTTAGGCAAAATGAATGTGGGCGCTATTAACGTGAGATCAGATTTTGAAAGTATGTCTCAATATGTCCACAGAGGAAGCCAAGAGTATCAGCTTAGAGGTTATTAGTTTATCTGTCTCTCAAATTTATTTAATTTAGGTCAGAAAATCACATCTCATACTATTGCAGTGCAAGACTCTTATGATTCAGAGAGGGAAAAAAACGATAGATGTCGTTACTGCTCTTATATTTCAAGTTGTTTTTCATTGATTTGGAATTATGTACACACCTGTGATGCAAAAACATCCACTGTCTCACCAAGGTTTCTAAACTTCTGTACACGAGTTGAAAAATTCCTTACAAGTATATGCTCCCTAACATTACACTTCAATGTCAGACACATATTAGATGGCGATTGGGAAATAAAAAGCCTGTAGTTAGGATTCATTACACACACACTCGCTCACACACATGCCAGTGATGGCATGAAGCGCTTCATATATAATGTGATTTTTCTTGCCGCGTGAACCTCCTGCTTGTTTACCCCCGGAGCCTGAAAAAAAAAAGAAAAGGAAAAGAAAAGAAAAAGGAAAAAAAAGAAGAAAAGAAACAGAGCTGAGGAGAAGTTTTCTAGAGACCTTTGCCATGTTTTTTTTGTCTTCTGGCATTTGCAATTAGCACCCGACTGCCAACTGACACTGAGAAACAGATGCTGTCCATCCGTTTGTCACAGGCTTTTATTTCTCTCTTTGTTGAGCAGAGACTGTGCCCTTGCAAAGTCTATTCTTATGTGTGTGAGTGCGTCCTTTTGAGCTGCCTTGTAATGAGGGTATGAATACTTGTCTTCAGACAGTCGCTGTTAATTGTGTTTCCCTTTATTGTATCTGTAAGCATGGGTTTTTGCATTTGTTGTGCCTGATGCCTAAAATGAGAAGGAGAGAGGGAACAAGGGATCAAATCGCAACCTTAAGTTATTCAGCAGCATGTGGCATACCTGTTTGAGCCACAGACTGAGTCTCTGAAACTCCACTGGAACAATGGAAACACCGTTATTCTCTCTTTTAGAGAGTTTTCGAACACGTGGATACAAAAGCAACCATAGACGCTCAGTTGTGTTGACATCCGGTGATTGTGAAGGGCAGAGCATGTAATTGCAACCATTTTCAGACTCATTAAACCATTCGGGGTCCCCATCTGCATTGCCATTTCGAAAAGGTCGCTCCTTCAGAAAACAATTGTTTCATCATGGGATAAAAATGAATTCTCACTTTGATCAACTTTGATTTGTAGTGACCCTTCCATTGTAATAACAGAGGAAAACATTTACTCTTCAAGGTTCAGAAAAAAACTAAACATTAATTTGTCACTTGAATACCTGAATGTTCATTTTCCCTTTTTAATAGGGACAATGTGAATGTCTTTTCGAGCATCCTAAATAACACAGAGTGTTAATGGGATTTTTGGAATGACCTCCTAATTTTAGAGTACTTGCCATTACTGGGGGGGGTTCGTGAAGCATAATGATCTAGCGGTCTTCTGTTTGGTATATTTTGTTTTACCTCTGATGCTCTGACTGCTTGTTTATTATGCAGAAAGTGACTGAGTACCCTGAGCAAGAGTGAAAATTGTAGCTTTAGTCAGACGGGATCAATTAAATAATGCTGAACAACTGCAAATCATTTCTTTTAATATTATCATTTGGGTAATAAGTCATTATTCAGGGGTTCTAAATCTAATCTAAATTCATCTTACTGCTCGCTTCTTTGTTGGACACTACACAGACTCTTTAAACTCTGCTCTGGACATAAGCTGACATGATGATTACCTTAATCATCATTATTTTCACTGTTAATATTAAGAGGCAAAACCCAGTGCTGAAGTGAAACCATTGCAAAAGTGCCAAGAACAACAGTTCCTCAAATGGCCACGTTATGCCATTTTCACGAGTGGATTCCCGTTTGTCTTGATCAGTATAAGGCCTGATTTAGACTTCTGTGGTGAATCTTTGTAGAGCCTATGACATAACCTACATAAGTGGCCGATGCAGTTGTCAGCATTTATGTGCATTATGTGTAAATACCCTGTGGCTAAGTCGCTTTGTTTTATATGACATGCCAGCTGATAGAAACAAATAGAATGTTGGGACTTTTTTCTCTTGTTGGTCCCCACTCTTTGTTGTGGTCAGTTTTTCACAGGGGCAAACATATTTGTCCCTCTAGTTTTTCCACTTCTTTGTATATTCCCTCACGTCCAACATGTCCCTCAAGAAAATTAGGTGATATTTGTGAGTCCCATTTATGCTATGATTCTTATTGGTATAAATCATTTTATTTGTAGATAATCAATTAATAGATATACCTATGATTCAGTTTTGAAAAAAAACTGCATAGGTGTATGGAAGCTGAAGCTTCTATATTGCTTCATTCTAGAGTTATCCAGTCACAAACTTGGGTGCCTATGTTGTATATCCGCCTGCCCAATAAGGAGACGACAGTACCCCATCAGCCATAGTGAAAGAGTATTAAGAAATACACAAGAGGATCGACACTACTGAACAGGCCAATCACAATTGCTACGGGCTGCGTCAACCCAACGTGTAGTTACATTTCTAGGGAGGTACATGTCAGGTTAGGGTTCCAGAGTGATTTGCGGTTATGATGTAGCTAAGGTGTAAATTTCCCACTGATGCATAAATCTCCAGTTAGAGTATCAATGATGAGAACTTACTGTATGAAGTTTGCTCTTCAGTTTTTCTGTCAAGTAAATTTTGTTTAAATATGTTTTTACTAGCTAAAATGTATTTCTCACCCTGTAAGCTAACAATGCTAGCTAGCTTAGAATAAGCTAATAACTCCCCAAATACTCTCTTGTTTACATATGGTCAGTATGGTTACAGTATTATTTTATTTCAAACTAATATATGTTCCCAAACTAAACAGACTTTACAGGACAATCAGCTTGTAATTATCTAGAACTACTGATTTAAATTAATTTAATATCAGTAATTAAAGAATGACTGATATAATGCGATCTTTGTTAGTTTTCTAGTTACCTTTTATGCTACCTTTATAGTGATTCTACAATACAATAAATGACTGTTGTCGTGGTGTTGTTTGCTGTTACACTCATCAGACGCTTTATTAGGTACACTTCAAGTAGGCCAAGAAAATGTTCCCCACACCATTACACCACCACCAGCATGAACCTAGACAACATGAAAGCCATCAGGTCATCAGACCAAGTAATGTCTTTCCAATCTTACGTTGGCAAGCCTGTCTGAATTGTGGCCTCAGTTTTGTGTTCTTAGCTGACAGGAAAGCAACAGTAAGCAATTCCGATAACCACGCATTACAACCAGGGTATGCAGAACAGCATCTCTGAATACACAACCCATCAAACCTTGAAGCAGATGTGCTGCAACAGCAGAGGACCATATTTGGTTGAAACACTCGACAGTTCTGGCACGTGATTGGCTGATTAGACATTTGTGTTAGCTCTGAACTGGTATGCCTAAGTGTCTTGTGAGTGCATATGGAATACATCAGAAATTAATTCTCAAACTAATCCCTCTGAATTATTTTCCCTGTCTTGGTGTCTTAGCTAAAATCGCATATGGAATATTAGTACTAATAGCTAATTTTGGGGAGCTTCCAATTCAATGGACCACAAGCAAACATTGTTTAATAACTACAATACTGTATTTTGTTATTTAGACGAAAAGAAAGAACAAGAACATTCAGTTCCAGTGTAATACACTGTAATAGAAATTTTGATCATTTTTTTTGCGTGAGGTTGTTAAGAATATTTTGTTTGTTTCTGCACTTAGGTGCTGAACAACATCATTGAATGACACATTGCTGGTATCACAGCTCCAGCTACTCACACAACCTGACATGAACTGTTTACCAATATAGACTTCCATAATTTGGTAGGGTAGCATAAAGCAGGATCTATTCCTTTTAATATGGTTTCATACAGGCAACAGTAATGGCCATTCACGAACTCACTTTTCCCCATAAGTCACGGGCACAGTCATTGTTAAATTCAATTTGGGGCCCAGGAACCACTTCCACAGACTCAGCACAGGGGTGGAAGATTAACAAAGTTTGAATCAAAATTCTTTTACACATGAGGCACAGTGGGTAAGATCAGTCACTGCTAGACACCAGGAACAAGCCCATTACAGCGAGTTCCACATGGTGTAAATCTCTGCAGAAAGAAATGGTGATCAGAATAAATAAATAACACACTGTAATAAGAGTATGGATCTTGTATGGATCTATGAATACTATGTTTCTGCATTTAGGTGGAATTCCAATTTTCTAGTACCACAAAGACAGTAAGATTAATATATGTGAGATGATTTAACACAATATTTTTTCAATTAAAGATTTGTATATCAAGTGTAGCAAGTATAACATTAATCAAATGTAAGTACAGATGGTTCCCTTCCTTATTTCAAAACCAATTCGATTCTGAGTGACCTGGTAATGCAACAGTAAATTTCCCATTCTCCTTTTCCTGCTATCTGTACAGACTCTGTCTATTACATCTCTATAGGGCACTTTCCACCAATGTCTTTTTGACAGAGCCATCACTTGAGGTCTATTACTCTCTGTCTGCTCCCTCTTCCAATAATGCCACTGGAACCATTGAGTGGGATCTTAATGGAAAATGATATGCTTGTTGGCAGCTCAGTGTAGCAATACTGCAGTGACCCGTAGCATGTAATAATGAAATGGAAGGAGGAAGAGATGGCAGAAGGAGAGGAAGCGGCTGTTCATTCGGGGATTCTTTTTAACCCATCTATTCAAGAGAATAGATGGGTTTACATGTGGTTATATGGAGAAAGAAAACTGCATTTTTAAAGTACCAAATTTATGCTAGTATGCAGGAGGATACATTGTCTATATTAATGCTGAAATGCAGTGAAGTCCCAATTCTCCCAGAAAACTTAAAAAAAAGGCTATATTTTTGTTTTTAATGCAGCCATAAAGAATTTTCTTGCTCTGTTGCCACTGTGATAACTTTCAGCAGGTTTTCCAGCAATATGGGCACATTTTCCAGTCCAATAACACATCCAGTTGTCCAAAGTCTAGCTTTGGAACAAGTATTTACTGGACTTTCCAAAAGTACTGGGCAATGGTGCATATGAATTCTATTTCAGTATATAGCGTACCCTTTAGAGATTATGAGCACAACTGAGTGTCTGCTTTCCACCTATATGCTCATTCACATTTGCAGTGCCAGCAAAACACTGAATGGTGTGCAAAGGAAACTACAGAAATAGAGGATAGTGCTGAAACCGACAAGCCCTGTCGTAGCTGTTGCAGGTTGGCAAGACATGAGGAATAATGGTGACAGGATACTTGGTACAACTCTGTCAGAACACAAAGTTATTGTGTTTCATAAATTTACAGAAGTTTTTAACCCAAAATGAGAAATAAGTAAATAAATAAATAAAATAAAGCAAATAATTTTAGAGAAATTTGACAATTCAGTCACTGGATGTGTACACTATTCAATTAAAGTGAAAAATGAAAATCATTAAAATGATCTTTAAGTTAGCTACAGTGCTCAGCTCAGAGTGATACAATATATTGTGTTTTGGTTTAAAAAAAGAAAATACAAAAATATTTTTTTCCAAACATGTTACATTGAGCTGAGCACTGGCTGGTATGGTGATGTGTTGGTTAGCATTATTGCTTTACAGTAAGTAGGTCCTGTGAGCTGGGGTCATCATAGGTAGGTATACTGTATCTATCAATAAATTCCCCACTTGCCCTTTGGGTGGTCTTAATCCTTCAAGGACAGGTTCTTTATCAGAGGCGCTTAAGGCTACGTTTACACTACTCTGGATAAATCTGAAAACGGCATTTTTGTCTAAAAACGCTCCGCGTCCACACTGTCATTTTCAATCGTTTCCGAAGAGTTGTTCATCCACACTGAAAACACTTACGTTCCTGTACCGCGCATGCATGAAACGTAAGACGATTCGACCTGCGTCATTTCCATCTGCCGTTTATTTACTTATTTACTTTACATTCCGTCTTCTTTGAAGAAAAGCTATCTGGAGCATGTACAAACTGATATTAATCTTTAATAGGGCTGTCAAAATTGAGAGCAAACAAAACAACTGCTGTACAATACCGTCCGCCATCTTAGTTGAATTGGTCACATGACTGCATCGCATGACTAAAATGCGTCATCGTTTCCAAAAGCCTCCGTTTCTGCAGTCCACACTGCGACGCGAAAACGGCGTTTTCCAAAA
>VVHJ01052607.1:2495-20767 GCA_015107715.1 Tylochromis polylepis
AAGTGCGTCTTTAAAAAAAAAAAAAAAATTAAAAAAATCCTAGTTCCCTTCCTCCCTTTCCTCTTCATTTGAATTCCTCCTTTGTCGCGTCTTCCTTTTCCTCACAGAGCCCCACCATCTCCCCAGTCACCTGACAACTCCTCTGTCATTAAACGACATCCCCCCTCGAATCGCCCAGACCATGGAGAACGAGGACTCTTGGGACTTTGACATTTTCAACTTGGAGGCTGCAACCCTGAAACGGTGTGGCTGAAACTGTTAAATGCTGCAGGATTAATTTGTGTATTTTGTTGGGGGGGGGGGAAAGACTCGCGATGACAGATTGTGTTAAAGTTTCATGTTGAATCATCCCACAGGCCTCTGACCTACTTGGGCCTGAAGATCTTCTCCCGCTTTGGGGTCTGCGAGTTCCTTAACTGCCCTGAAGCCACTTTGCGCTCCTGGCTACAAGTCATTGAAGCGAACTACCACTCGAGTAACTCCTATCACAACTCTACCCATGCAGCTGATGTCCTGCATGCAACGGCCTATTTTCTCTGCAAGGAGAGGGTCAAGGTAAATTAGTAATGATAGTTTTAAGAAGTATATGATAACTTGAGCTCGTATTTCCTAATTACTTGTATCATTTGGGATTAAAAAACAAAGTTCACTTATGGTTTATGTAATTATCTTAGGTCAGAACCAGATGTTGTAGATGGATAAAATAGTTATTTAAAGCTTCAGCAGCCTGCCCTACTTTTGTTTGCAAGAGTTCGCCATTTCTGATTTTTGGACCCTAAACCTGTACAGTCTTGGGTGTCAGCTGATCTGTCTGAGTCTACTTTATCCTAAAAATTCTTGGTTTTGCCCAAGTGTGTCAGTAGCTCAGTAACTGTTGGGTGATGGGCAGTGGCTAAAGCTGCTTACCAAACCGCCTATTTCTGAACTCAGTGGAGTGATCTTTCATTGGGTTAGCTTGTAAACTGTGTAGTTATATCACCAGGGTTAATAAATCCCTTGAAATCTGCAGGGTTAGCAGGTTTAAAATCTTTTATGTACTGTTATATAGTATACTCTTTAAATGTCTTAAATATACCTAAAATCAAAAGTAGAACAAAGCTTTTTTTTAAAAACAAACAAACAAACAAACAAGTGCTTTAAAGACTAAATGGTTTTCGGTTTCTGGCTAGCATTAGACATCAAATGTGTATTATCATAAAAGAATACTGTGCAAAAGTCTTGAGCCACTCCTCGTTTCTTTCTATTTTGCGTCCAAGGAGTCAGACTTTCTTGTATTATTATTTTTATTATTATTATTTTATTTATTTTTACAGTGGTCATATTTTACTCCACTTAACACTGACCTTTGAATCAGTCCAGAATAAAAATGCATCTAGCTCAAGTGATGAACTGGTGTTGTGTCCACACATAACAGACAAGTCAGCAAGCAGTCTGTCATAAAAACATTTCTTCCCACTTCTTTAGTCGAATCTATGAAAAATAGTCAAAGATAACTCAGTTTGATGGACATATAGCATTTTTGCACCATCCCAAAGTGTTCGCTGAAAACTTGGCATATTTCAGCATGGTGCAGTAAAAAATTTGAGGAAACTGGAGAAATGGGGGACAAAAGAAGACAAAAGAAGAAATGACAGGCCTAAAAAAAACCATCTACAGCAGATGAATAGTCGTGTCTTTAAGAAAGAGAAACAAATCCAGCAACGACCTGAGAGATAAATCTGAACCTTCAGCTGATTCATTTCCTGCTCACTGAAGTCTCATCAGAAATGGTCTCAGTGGAAGGGTGGCTGTCAAGAAGCCTTTCTTAAGGAAGGGAAACGGGGAGAAAATTACACCAGAACTGAAACGAAAATCAGTGACAACAGGTCTTAATAAATGCTGAATCCAAATTGGAAAATTTTGGTTCAAATTGTTGTCAGTGTATACAGAGGAGGTCAGGAGAGGGGTACAGCAGAGCCTCCGCCGTGTTTTATAGATGGCTGCTCACACTCGCTGTCATGGTTTGGGGCTGCATCTCAACAAATGTTTTGGGGAATCTTGTTCAGAAAAACTGATGGAATTATAAACTCAGAAAATGCTGTCAGGTCTACTGTGCAAAACCATCTGGAAAGCATTTGACTGGAAACATTGGCTTGATTTTTAGCACACTGCCAGTGCAGTTAAAGCAAACCTGGATAGAAGAACGCACAGTGGAACAATATCAGTCATGGATTGGACTCCCCAGACCCCGGATATCAACATTATTGAAGCAATGTGGAATCATCTTGACAGAGAACTGAACAAACATAGAAATGAGGGGCGGCTCAAGACTATAAATGTTATAACAGTAGAAGGTTATACGGTGCCACCTGTTAGTCTAGCTTATCTTTCACCTGATAAAGATTAGGCTATTCAAATGCCAACCTTTAACTTCTTGGCTTCTACCAACAGCAAAGTCTGGATCCCATTGATGAGGTGGCCGCCCTGATTGCTGCTACCGTGCACGATGTGGACCACCCAGGCCGTACCAACAGCTTCCTTTGCAATGCAGGAAGCGAGCTGGCCATCCTCTATAATGACACAGCTGTACTAGAGAGTCACCATGCTGCACTGGCCTTCCAGATCACCACGAGAGATGATAAGTGCAACATCTTCAAAAACATAGAAAGGTAGGAGATTCATTATGTGGCTGTCTGTGTGCTTGCTTTTACTGCCAGTAGCTCAGTAAAACACTACAAGTTCCCCAAACATAAAGGTGTCCAGACTTTAAGCTTTTCCCCTAATAACTAAGTTAAGTGGAAGAATTTTTAGGATGTAGCTACAATCTGAACCCTCAAGGCCTAAATTAGTTATCGTTTATACTAGACATCAAGCTGTCTAATCTGCTGTTACTGCGTGCTCAAAGGACTAATATTTGCCACACAGCCTTTGCTTGCACAGAGTTGGAAAACTGATTACTAAATTTCTATTTTGGGATGAATTATTTATTTCAGTTTAAGTGAATTTGCTGACTTTTGATCAGATAAACCATGATTCCAGGTATTTTATTTTACAGTTTTTTGCACACTCTACAAAATCTTTAGATTTCTCCAACATGTGAGATTACGCTCATTTATATTTAACATATGGAAGCACTTTGAGACACGCACACGATCTGAAGGATCATAGGACTTAAGTCTTCATACACACTGATGAAAGTGATACTGTGTGTTTGTGTGTGCTGACAGCAGCCGGGTAGTAATGTGATTTGAGTCCCAAAACAGAATAGCTCACATTTGCTGGTCCCCTCCAAGGGGGAAGGTGAACAAAGCATTCATTCATGGCCACTGTCACTGTAGTGAAGGGTGAAACTGTTCACACGGGTTTCCAGGCTATTTACCACACTGTCATCTCACTCTCCGTTTTTGCTTCTCCCCGTTTTTCCCTCCCTTACCCACGTGATTCCTGTCTACTCTTACTCTTCCTCTTTCTCTCAAGGAATGAATATCGAACATTACGACAGGCCATCATCGACATGGTGCTCGCAACTGAGATGACCAAACACTTTGAGCATGTCAACAAGTT
This sequence comes from Tylochromis polylepis, assembly GCA_015107715.1. Lineage (NCBI taxonomy): Eukaryota > Metazoa > Chordata > Actinopteri > Cichliformes > Cichlidae > Tylochromis > Tylochromis polylepis. Next base: position 6,039 of record VVHJ01052607.1, read on the forward strand.
TGTCAACAGCATCAACAAGCCACTGGCTGCTCTGGAGGAGAACGGGGTGAGAATGAAATTGAAACACTCTTAAATGTTTTTAATATAGATTTCATACCTGTGAGGAAATATAGTTTCACTCCCCCCACCCCCCACCCCCCAAAATAAATCAGTGTTGTGGAAATACAGACAACAGATAATGATACTCCAACAGTAAGCAAGCCACGGTGGTTTAAGGGCTTGGGGAGATGATGATACTGGTGTTTGCTGTGGTACAGATGTCTTTGTGGGGGGAGAATTTTGCAACTTAGTACCATCTTTCTCACCCCTGTGTGGAATGCTCAACACAGACATTTAAAAGCTGTATTGCTTTTTTCAGTGTAGGATTTTTAGAGGGCTTGTGCATTTGTGTCTGATGTAAAATGTGATGAAGGTCAGGTTTGGTTAATAAAAGAGTGCCTTGAGGGGGAAAAAAATAAAACTGTTTAACTGTAAGACAAAGCATGAAGATCGGGAATAAAATAACTTTGCTAGGGGAAACGGATCTTCTGTAGGTTGGTTTAACATAACTCTGAGTGAATTCAGTCTTGTAACATGAAGTACAACTCATGTGACTTCATGAAGATGTCTGTGCTCATTTACGTGGAAGTGGAACTCATAATTAAATGACTGGAAGACTAAACCCTATCAGCTGCCAGGGCCGCACTTTATTAGTTTGGGTTGTAAAGACATATCAGGTTATTTGTGAAGTTGTTCACTTGTAAGATGCTGTTGATTTTAACTAAAAACTTGAATTTGAGTTTATTTTGTGGTAAATGTTTGCTTTCTCTTTTCTTCTTTTTTTTTTATATACAGGGAAACAATGATGAGGAATCTGTCAAAAGCATCTTGACATCCCCCGAGAATCGCATCCTCGTCAAGCGGATGCTGATTAAATGTGCAGACATATCCAATCCATGTAGGCCTCAGGAGCTCTGTATAGAATGGGCTGGACGAATCTCAGAGGAGTATTTTGCACAGGTGATTAGAGGGGGGAAAAAATAACATAGTGTTGAATGTGTGTGGAAATGGATCCAGCAGGAACCAGCTGTAATGTGTTTACTGGGATTGATGACTCCTGCGCTCTTATCTCTGATGCAGACTGACGAGGAGAAGAGACAAGGTCTACCAGTGGTCATGCCTGTGTTTGACAGAAACACTTGTAGCATCCCAAAGTCCCAGATTTCCTTCATAGACTACTTCATTACAGACATGTTTGATGCATGGGACGGTAAGTCTGCAGAGCATGACATAAAAAAATACTTTTATATCTATATTTGTGCCAATTCCTATGCATGCACAGGATCAGTATTCGTGGGAGGTTCAGTTATTCACTGTAATGTGATTAGGTGGCATTTGTCTTTCAGTGTCATAATAAAATTCTCAGTGTTATTAGATCACAGCAAGCATACTCAGTGTCCGGTGCCATCAAACATGGCCTTTTGTTGCCTTGTAAAGAAATTAATCCAATCCATTCTGGTAAGCTTGCTACTGTTGTCCTGCTTGGATGGAATGGCACGCCCGTAGACTGTAAGGGTGCATCACACGGACACAGATGTCTCCTAATTAGTGCTAACTCACAAATAAAATAGTCCTACATTTTCACACAGCCATGTTTTATCAGATAATCATTCAAAAAAATGCTGCAAAAGGCACCGAAACCACAAACACAGTTGAGAGGACTAGTTCAGTGACTTCAGTTAGTGACACAGCTTGCACTGGCTGCCGTAGCAGTAGCTGTGCTCTCTGCTTGTATAACCAAGAGGTTATTCACTTGGGGTGGGCTGTGGTGCTTCAGTTGTTTAGAACCAGCCTCAAGTGGCAATTAGGTTTGCTCTAAAGTCTAATCGTGCCATTTTCTCCGTGTCAAAGCAGATGGCCGACACACCATTGGGGGGGGGGCAGAGGCAGAGGAGGTTATTCATTCTCCATAATGTGCCCCAAACATACAGGGGACAAAAAAAATAAATGACAGTTAGAGGGTAACATACACTGGGAGTTTATTCCTCACTTTCAGTAATGGTAAATTGTTACTTATAAAGTGTTTTTCTACTGCATTTTACTACAAGCCTCATTCATCCTGTCATACAAGCACTTTTTTTCCCTACACCTAAGCACTTTGTCTAACATTCATGCATACACTCACACTCCAATGCATGCATCAGGGGCAACTTAGAGTTCAGTATCTTGCCCAAGGATACTTCGACATTCAGACTGAAGTAGCCGGGGAATCGATCCACCGACCTTCTGACTGGTTTACGACCCGCTCTATCTAATTAAAGTTGGCGCTGACATACAGTGCTAACTGATTTATCCAACTGTAATTAGTTAACATGCATGTGAGCGGATGGATGTCAGCTGAAGAGCCAAAATGGTGGATTATGTTAGTATTATGGTTTCATTCTCTTTTCTTTTTACCTGTGTGCCTGTGCACACCCAGACACATCTGTATTGCAAGTGTTGGTTATTTGTGGAGACACGACATAAAACTATAGCGAGGCAGATTCAGTTTATTATGACTCTCATAATAATCATATTCATTTGATCCATCACCTTTATTGGGCATTCGGCCATTGTGCCAATGGCACAATCCAAATGGCCATCGGAGGAACTGCAGTTTTTGTCACGTTCCGCTGTCTTCATTTTTCAGCACCAGAAGCTGCTGCTTGTTTTTATACCATGACAGTGAGATAGAGATATTTATTTAATATAAATGTGTTGTACTGTCTTTGAAACAAAATGTAATCTTTAAGCCTCATCTTGGTTTTCCTTCTCTCCAGCTTTTGCAGACCTCCCTAATCTTATGCAGCACTTGGACAACAACTTCAAGTATTGGAAAGGCCTGGATGAGAGGAAGCTGCACAGCCTGCGACCACCTCCTGAGTAGGTGCTGCAGTGTTTGGCCCTGGGACTCTGTAATCTGGGGCAGACCTCCTCTCTCTCTCTTGGCTGGGGTCTCTCTCCCTGCCAGCCCAGCCAGCCAAGGGGCTTCCTCGCCTTCACTCTCCTGCTTCCGTAGCACACCGAGCGTCCACATGTCCGTCCATACAGAGAACCACAGAAGGACTTCCTTCCTGACAGGCAGTTGCAGCTGTAATGCTGCGGGCTTTATGAGCCTGTCATATGTGAACTGTAACAAACAGACACGGACACGCAGCATCCTTATGAACTTCTTGTGCCTCTCAGGCAATCGCAGTGTAGCTGGTCAAGTGACATGACTGAAAGAGGGTCCTTACCGGTCTTCTGGCGAAGCATCCGTCCCTCCCTGATCGCCACGTAGGCACTCCTGTCTGCCTGTGAAGTTGCTGGTTGAGTAAAAACTGCTTGTTTACTAAAAAGACTGGATGGAAGCATGGTCTGGATGAAAAAAGGTATCTAATTCAAACCAGGCCGTGAAATCACTTTTGACCTCCATTCCTGTGCTCACAGCAAGGCAGGACTGCGCCTTCAACCCCCTGGAGGTCACACCATGAAAGAACACTCCACTGCTTTTCTTTGTTTTGTTGTTTTTTTTGTTTGTTCGTTTTTGTTTTGGGGCAATATTCACACATGTCCGAGAGAAACCCAACCAAGTTGACACATACCTGTCTTTGCAGACATGTGAGAGGAAATGCTTTCTGTATGGGTCGGGGGGGGTGGGCCTTTCTCTTAGGCCACCGCTGAGAGACAAAAACCTCAACATCACAATCGTAGGTATCCAACTACAGATGATTTGTTGTGTACATTTTTCTTAAGATGTTCCATATTTTCTATATAAAAATTCCTAAATGAATTAGTTGACAAGAACAAAATGAATTTATAAAGAGCGAGAAAAGCCAAAGCTAATTAAGACAAATACTACTATAACTCTCAAAAATTCACAATTATTATTCATATGAAGCATTACCATATTAAACTTTTTTTTTTTAATTTTCTTATCAAAAGTACAGTACCAGTTTGAATGAACACTTTTGTATTGCACTGTAAACAATATTAGAAATGTCTACGTCTCAGTGATTTGTCCAGGGATGGGATGTTGCATTGGAGAATAAGCTGTTATTGTTGATCATCAGGAGATTGTGTGTGTGTGCGTGCGCGCGTGTGTGTGTGTGTGTGTGGGTGTGTTTTGGTTGTTGCTGCGAGTGCGTGGGTGTATTCATTGTTGCAACAATCCCTTGCTCTTGGTTTAATGCTGTAAACCGCTTGACATTTGACAACAGCAGAAATATGTGAAAACATTTTGGACTTGAAAAATTTTGTCTCCCAGAAATTTTTGTATCTGGTTTATCCTACTGAAAAGACTGCCTTATTTTATACAATATTTATACAGTACATCCCGCTGTGCAACTGCAACAGACATCTGGAGTTTTTATTATGACATAGTCAGAAGGTTATGTTCAAGGAAATCTCAATATTTTTATAGACAATGAATTTTACACTGGATTTGCAGCAAATGAGATCAACCATTATAGCTATCTGAATACTTTTGAATGGGATGGTCACGCAGAGCATGTATACAGAGAACTAAATGGTTAAGAAGGATGTGGATCGCAGAGTTGTCTATCACTGTCTTTAAGCAGTCTCCTGGAGGCCAGCTTGCATTGATTTTCTTTTCTTTTTTTCTTCTTCTTTCTTTTTTTTTTGGATCAAACATCATCCTGTTTTGGCCACTTGTCCAACATCCTTCTGCACAGACCCAGGGAACAGCTTTTTGTTCAAGGTTGGATTCAGATTAGGATACTAATATATGTTAAAGATTGTCGCTTATTAAGAATATTTCCTCTTTAAACAGTATATTAAATGCCATAACAGCTAAGCAAATGGTGGTTAACAAGATGCGCTGACCACGATTATCATTGTTTCTCTCTTATGACAGAAATGTACACACAATCAGGGGATTTGTTTGTTCCTTCTCATACACATTGGTCTGAAGGCACGGAAAAAAAATTTAGAAACTATTCAATGAAAAATAAAATAATGTCAATTATATATTTACTGTCTTATTCAATGCATTTTTTTTGACTTGCTCATTTATTTCACAGCCTGCAGTAAGACTTGGTGTCTGCCTCTTCAGGTTACTTCCATTAGTTTATTCTTTTCTTTTGACTTGACCCTGTGTGACACACATCTGTGTGCAATTTCATCACAAAGGAGTTAAAGGACATTTCAGCTGGGTTGGGAACAAGCCGACTGGGATGTAAATGGAGCCATCTCCCCCAGATTCCTGCACATTTATCGTATAAAATACTCATAAAACAAACACAGTAAAATGTAACTGAGGCTACTCCCTTTCTGTGGCACTTTCTTTTTAATCTACAAACCCTAAGGAAAAATAAGACATGTAAGATTCTTATTTTCATTTTCTTTTTGATCCTCCCACATATGATTAAAACAGGACTTTTTAACTCTGGTTCAAAGTACATACTCCTTAATGGGGTTTTTTAAGCGGCTTCATTGAGGTATTGGACAAAGAAGACTGTCTTGCTGGTTGGTAGGAAATGGAAAACAAACAACAGTCTTCAGTGTTTACATCGCTTAGCCGACCCATATATCCATCACAACCTCCTCCCTTCAAGGTTTTGCCTTGCTACAGAAATGTAGTTAAACTTCCAACTTCTTTCCCAGCACATGAGAGTCAATAAGTCACACTGCTGCTGCTAGAGATCCTTGTCAGCTAAATATAAACACAGGTCATTTAAAGTTAATCCCCTTCCTTTTTAACAGTGTGTTACAAACTGTTAATTTCTATAGAAACTGCTCATAACACACACTTAATCCATGCTGTTTGCTTGAACAGGTGTAGGTGTGGGTGGGGGGGGGCTGCATTGAACATAGTCTCCAAGTCCTTAAAGGAAATGCATGAAGGAAGCCAGTTCTTATTATCTGTGACTAAAGTACAGTTATACTAGCTGTCTGTTTAACAAAACTGACCAATATTTAGCCTGTCTGACGGATGTAATGCACTGGTTACTATATACAGACACTAAACATGGAGCAGCAGGTAAAAGCATGTACACAACAATGACAGGACAGTTTGTGCATGGGCAATATTGGGAGCAGAAATATGGCATTAAATTTTCATAATGTCCCACGTGTAGACAAAATAAGGACAGCAATGCGAGCAAATGCAGAACTGTACAAAAAGACAGACATGTTGTATTTGATGCTTTCGACCTCAGATTGAACACAAATGGAAAAATAAGCGCTTCACGGTTGCGTTATCTTCGGTTTAAGCTGCTGGGGGGCGGAAAAATTAAATTTAAACTTTTTAATGTCTCTGTGCATGTTCAATCATCCAGGTAAGTAAATCCCAGAAGGTTGATTTTGTTCATCTAGACAGTGTTTTCAATGGGAGAAACGTTTCGTCACTCATCCAAGTGACTTCTTCAGTCTCAGCTGACTGCAGGTTTCCCCAAACTTTTTAATGTATTTTTTTCTTTTACTTGGTCATTTTAAATCAACAGGCTGAAAAATCTCGGGTCACTGCTAGCATAACGCTACATATACCAGGTGAGCCTTCGTTTGTTATTAAGCGCACTGAATGTGAGAGACTATTCCAGAACGTGAGGACGGCTGCGCTTCCGCCAGGTCAGACTTTGCGACAAGTCGTCAGAAGAAATCGCCGGAGCAGGAGAGAAAGCAGACCGATGGCTAAGGCCGTTTAACGTTTGTACTGTATCCGAAAACTAGTATAAATTTACTACCCATTTAGTGGAGTTGTGCTATGTCTTCAGGAATGACGGGGCAAACACCGTGAGTGCCTGTTTAGTTTGTTAGGACTGAGTAGTTGTTACACAAGCTAACGCCACACTGCAGAGTTCACCGAACAGCAAGCTAGCGTTTGTTAGCTTAATCTGCTAGCTACTAGCAAGCGTACACTAGCCTGGCCTGCTAGTAAAAGTTAAATTGCAGGGCGTTATTTGTCGCTTTAAAAATCCAACAACATATATGGGTTACTCCGAGTTTATGTGATCAGTGTACGCCAACATTATATTTCGTACGAAACTCCTGAAACAGTATCGTAACTTGATAGCTTAGCTAGCTTAGCCTTCGGCGTCTGATAGCTTAGCAGCGACTAACGCCGTCTTATTTGCTCATATGATAGCTAACAGCTTTTGGCGTTACCAAATACACAGATTTTACACACGAAAGATTGTTAAAATACTGAAATGCACTGGTATGATATGTCTAGTAACGCAGAATACGATGAGCTAAAATAAACAGCTATTCACCGCGTTTACGGTTGTTTGGAATCATCAGCGAAGTGTTGGGCAATTTTTCTTGTGATATCACAATGTATTAGTGTATTTAAACAGATCGTCATAGCACAGACAAAATGTTGTGCCAGTACTTGAAATTCCCCACGACTGATTTAGACAGTGGTAATATGATTTGGTATTCACTGGGTACTCATGTAGTAAGCACCCAGTGTTTCCAGTAAAGTGTCTTGATGCATGCTCAATCATCCAGGTAAGTAAATCCCATAAAAGTTTATTTTGTTCATCTGGAAATGCTGAAAACGCTACGTCCAGATGAACAGAATCGACTTTTTTGGAGTTTCCAGTAAAGTGTTTCCCAAGACATAATGGAAAACATTTAGGAAGAAGTAAAGATGAAACAGCATTACATATAGGAATATTGTCAATAAATAATTTGGTAAACTTGGATTGTAATAGGCTTTGTTTGTTTAATACTTAGATATTTTCATTTTTATGTCTTTTTCTCAGGTGCCTAACCAGCCGTTGGGATAAGCCAGCCCAGCCCAAACAGAGTGTAGACATACAGCAGCAGAAGAGCAGTGAAAATGCAGCCCACCCTATCTCATTGTCTGGAGTCGTCGCTGGACCAAACAGCACAGTTTCCCAGGCGCCAGAAACTGGAGGAAAATCTCCTCAGGGAGGAGTTGAAATGGCTGCAGCAATGGCTGCTAAAATAAATGCTATGTTGATGGCAAAAGGAAAGCTGTTGACTCCTCCACCGTTACTTGCAAAGGTGTGGAGTTAAAGAGCTGCTGTGAATAACTGTATAATGTATGTTTTTGTGGTTACTAATGAACTTAAAGTTTTCTGTGTCATTTCATATATTTTTAGACTCCTCCAAGTGTACCTGTGCCAGCCGTTACAGAAGAGATGGTGGTTACAGAAGTCGACATAAATGATGTACCACTAAACTGCAGGGACCTTCTTACTAAAGGCAAAACACAGGAGGAGGTTGGTGGAAAGTGACCACAGCAGTGTTGCATTTTACACTTTTGCCACACTTTTTTTTTAATAACTTTTAAAACAAACGGTCTCTTAAAATATTTGGGTTTTTTTTCCTTTAAATTTCCTTTTACTTCAGATCCGACAGTTTAGTGGAGCTGTTGTTTCAACAAAAGGTCATTACATGACAGAAGCTGAAAAGGGAATAGCAGGAGGGTATGTGCTTCAAGTCCTAATATTTTGTTTCTGCAAAAGTAGTATTACACCCCCCCACCCCCCAAAAAATGCAGTTTCCTGCAAACGGTGTATTGTTATATTGCCTACTTTGCATATTTTCTCTTAAGAAAATCTCTACATTAAATATTTACCAGAACAGTGGAGTTCATCTAATAAAAGTAAACAGTTGAGACAAACCTGAATTGCTGAGTTTTGCAGTGATAAAGAGGAGTTCAAAATGTTGTCCATGACTGATTTTCTTTCCTTTAGACAAAGACCTTTGTATTTGCACGTTCAGGGAAAGAGCCAAGAACAAGTCAACAGTAAGTAGCACATTTTATCTGCTTAATATGCTCCGGATGACATCATCTAATGTAATTCACAAATGCCACAGTTTGTAACAATTGATGTGGTAGATCCTCAAATATTGGTCACTTTTCTTTGCAACATCAGAGGCTGTAATCAGGATAAAGGAGATAATCTCTGAGGATGTGATGAGGACCTCAGCAGCCTCGGGGGGACAGCAGGTGCCTGTAATTCCACCGCTCACTCTCTACCCTCAGCCGCCTCGACCTGTCATTCCTCCTACCGTGCCACGGATGCCCAATACCACTTCAGTGCCAGCCCAGGGTCATCGACCAGCAGCTCCTCATTTAGGGGTAGGCAGATGATTAAAAATGAAGTCAAATTTGTATGACCTCATCACACCGTAAATATCAATAACTTGATCCTTAAGGGGACATAAGTAACTAAATTAAGTATTGGACAAAGACAGATAAGCGCTACATTGTAACTAAAAGTTGAAGGCTAACAATGCTTAGTGAGAAACGTTCTGTAGTCAAGACAGTAAACTGAGGGACACTCGGTAGTTGGATTGTTTATTTGGGTGTATAACATTGCCACATTACTCAATATCTAAAATAAAATTAGGATTGTGAAATATAAAATTAATTATGCAGACTAGGTTATTGGGAGTGGAGGTAAAGAAAGTGAAGCAAGTGGAGACTGTTGCTTTCACTGATACCTGCCTCCAAAATTTAAGGAGCAGAGAGAACATCCCTGGTCTACAGTGAAAAGCCTTGGATTACTGCATCTGCTTACAAAGTGCTTCTGCCTACTGTCAAACGTGATTTCACTAAGCAGCCAGAAGGTACATGGTATTAGTAAGGTAACGATTTCTTTATTTATCTTCAGAGTTTTGTGCACACAAAGATTTTTGTGGGTCTGGACCAAGCGTTGCCTTCATTCAACGTAAAAGAAAAGGTTGAGGGTCCAGCAGGTTCGTACCTGAGTCACATCCAGACAGAGACGGGAGCTCGAGTCTTCCTCAGAGGAAAAGGTTCTGGCTACATAGAACAAGCATCGAAACGAGAGTCCTTTGAGCCTCTTTATGTCTACATCAGGTATGTTCATTCTAATTGGAAGAGTTGTTAAATTACATAAACACACATTCAGTATGTGCTGTGTGGTTTCAGTGTTAGAGCCTTGCTTGCAGACGAATGCTATTAGTTCATTTGCTGCATGGCTTTTGCTAGTTTTACTAACCTGATGAACACTGCGCATCTGCAGCATATGCTAAATGGATCAGGTGTAGGCCAGAGTTCTGTTTCTACAGATTTCTCTACAGTCCATTGATGTGGGAGACATCCAGATGGCACAGAACTCATCCAAGGAGATTTCTGCTTCTTGAAAAGACAAAACTTTCTGTAGAAACTGTGGAAAAACTGTTTTAATGATGTAAATCCTGGAAATTACCTCCCCCATTGCTATTCCAACAGTGTAGCAGCTTATTTTTGTTTTTTCTTTGCCAGTGAGTTGAGTGAGCACGTATTAAGCACAAGTTTTAAAGGTTATGGCACAGTGTTGGCTTCACAGTTGGTCTGCGTAATGATAATATGTGGCTTTAGTCCTTTACTAAGTCTGCTACATCCTGTTTAACAATGGTCCTTTGTTACAGCCACCCAAATGCAGCTGGATTGGAGTCAGCAAAGAAACTCACAGAGAGTCTCCTGGAAACTGTAAGTACACACTGTTATCACTGTAATCATGTCAGAGGTGATTTATATTGCATGAAAGTTTTACAGGAGGTGTAAGAAGGTGAAGCTACTGAAGTGTATAGTTTTCACTGATACCCACCTCCAAAAGTAAAAGTGGTAGTGTGAACCACCTGATCTCCAGAGACAGGTTTTGAGTGCTCTGCACCTACCCACAAAACTTTTTAATTATAGATCTGCAGTTTTGTCTGGTTCATGACATCATTTGAATTTTTCTTTCATTCTGTAGGTGAGAGCTGAGCATGCACGTATGGTATCGATATACACAGCCACAGGCTCGACACAGTGTGAGTATTCTTCTAAGTCTTGTAACTAAACAGGCAAATTCCAACAGGGTGACCAAATATAAGGTACTGACTAACTGCGTTCTTCTTGTGGTAATTAATCCTCCCATGACGTCTTTAGTGGCTCAGCAATTGCTTGAAATAGTAGGTCACAGTTGTCAAAACACCCTGTTATTGATCCATGTGATATGTGCTATTAACTCAGGGTTCTATACTTTCATTTCAGCATACGCAGTACATGGATTTCCACCTAATAGCAATTACTCTAGCCAGGGGTCCTGGTATAACTACCCAGCAAATGGGTATGCTGGCGGCTATTCAGCGTATCCAGGAGCCACTGGTTATTGGAGTAAGGCAAATGGTCCCCCAAGTCATTCTAACTTGTCGACAAACCCTCCATCTTCTCAGGCAATGGTTCAGTATCCGGTGTGTCCTAGGAAACCGCATCCCTATCTTGTTCAGGTAATTATAAAAGTCTGAAGCTGCCACTACTTAAAGTTCCCATTGGTTAGTCAGCTGATTTAGAGTGCTAAATTTTTAATTGCTTGTTGGAAGGACCTGTAGCCTTAAAGTTCATCACGGACTGATCAGCCAGTACAAACCCTACTTGGTCATTTTAAGATATGAGTAGCCGTCAAAGACTGTGACATCAAATAGCTAAAACCACTGAATAGATTAATCAGTTTCCAGTTTCAGTGCAAGTTTACACTAGAAGTGCAATAAGACATGAAAGTCATCAAGGTCTTGGAGGAGTTTTAGTTCTTTTAAAGTCCTGTGGCAGCATCAATGTGTATGTGTTGGTTTTGCCTTACCCAAGGATCCAAGCAGCAGTGAGACAGTGGAGCCTGAAGGATCTTTAAATACCCCCCCTGACTCAGGAAGTCCCAAGCATCAGTTCCAGGAGGGGGCTAAGGATGAAAAGGTTAGCTGAAGAGTAACACCTGTACATATCACCAAAAGATCATTCTGGCCATTTTAGTGTGAACATTACTCACCGATCAACCTGTCTGAATTGCAGCTGATAATCTGTCTGGTTTTAACCGTTCAGAGATGTTTCAGGTATCACTGCTAAACACCAAAATTGGACAGAATTGCACATATTTATAGCTCATGAAATTATTGTATGAAAAATATTAGTTTCATTTAGTTCAGCGTGAATACTGACTCTCCTTTGCTTTCTGCCTGTTTTCTGAGCTAGTTGGTTATCAAGTTACATAAGTGTAAGTTATTGTCTCTAATACAAATGGCCATCAAACGGAGCTAAGCAGTGTTTTTTGATCACAGACATTAGTTTCATTTGCATCACTGTGTTAATTTAAAAAAAAAAATGGATAATACAGGGCAGGGATCTGTGATTTCTGCCGTGGTTACTTATGTTTTCGTATTTTCAATGGTGTCAGAAAATATAGGTGAACACAATTGTGCTAATAAAACGCCGGCAGTTCTACTTTACATGTGCATGATCATTTAGAGCCTATGTTGGGAAAAGTATGTGACTATATATCCTAACAGCATGTTCCAATTAGGAAGATAACATTAGGTTTTTAAGTGATTCGGTAAAGACGTGAAAAGTACAACAGTTTGTGTGTTGGGGTTTTTTTTGTTTGTTTGTTTTTAGTTTAGTTGGATTGTATCTGGCCATAACTTTGGCTTAGATGAAGATCGGATCATGTTTTATCAGCACTCAGTTCAAAAATTAACTTTATTGAAACTGTAGTGCCTATCATCCCCTATCAAAAGCACTTTGTGTTGCAAATTGTAAGCAGATTTCTCTCTAGTTGCTGACTGTCTTTCTATAGATCTGCCTTTAAAACCCCAAATATTTTTAAAAAGAATGTAAAAGATTTTAATGCCTTAGTGCATGCAAGAGCTCTGTATTATACAGCGGAGGAAATAATTATTTCTGCTGAATTTGCAAGCTGGCCCACTTACAAAGAAAGAAACGGCCTCTGATTTATCTGGTGAGTTCAACCAAAAATTCAGAAAAAACATTTTACATAAAAGTTCTGAAATGATTTACATGTAGATGAGTGAAATGAGTATTTGATCTCAAAGTAAAACATGATAGGAGTAAGATGTTTCTTTGTAGTTTTTCATCAGGTTTGCACTGTTGTTTGGGCTTGCTCATGATGGTGGAGACGTTTAAATGGAAGTAACTGATTCTGTGGACGGGTTTACTTTATACACATAATGAGCTGAATAAAATCAGGATTATTTGTAATCTGTGTGCCACGCAGCCAATCTGTGGGATCTGGGTTGTAGGGGATAGTCTATAACTTGGAAAATGTGAACTAGGTTTTTTTTTTTTTTTCTGGTTTCTCTCCATTACATTGAAACTACCATTAAAAATTAGCGACTGTTCGTTTCTTTGTAAGTGAGCAAACTTACAAGTGTTGGATCTTGTTGCAGCCTCAGCTGAGTATCAAAGTAACTCGTAACAAATGGGAAGCTCGGAGTGTCTTCCAAGGTTTTCACATGCTAAAATGATTTTCTTTTGAGACGAGCTTTTCCTTTAGAAAGTTTTTAAAAAGACTTTAATGTTCTGTATTTGTCTTTTTAGCCCTACATCTCTCCAGAGGGTCCAGCTCATCAGGAGTCCACCCTTCCTGCACCCAGTGCTGGCGAGGAGAAAGAAGTAGAAAGGTCTGATCATAGATCATTTTTCCCCTTTGTATGTTCTTCGTGAGTCTTGTATAGTGTAGATGTTCATATTTTTCTCTGTTCAGGTTTCTGATGCCTCCCCCACCACCTCCCTGCGTGGCTCCCGCCGCTGTTGCACGCAAAAGGCCGAGAGATGCCGTGACGGATGATCCAGCTAGTCTGCCCAGCAGCACCGCTTCATTGGGTATGCTGTTCTTTATTTCCTAATACTCTGAGAGCCTGAGTACTCAGATATTTCTTCTGTAGTGTTGTCTGTTACATGAAATGGCATCTCCCCCCCGTGGAGCAATGGGGGAGGAGTGGAGACCTGTGTGAAACCTTCCGCTGGTGAAACTCACTAACATGCTCTTCTTGTATATGTTTTTTTGTCTTTCCCTTGTTTTCTCTCTCAACATGTGTCCCTGGACCTGCCTGTTATGGATGTGTGATCTGCTGCCGTTTCATTTGATATCTTCCCTCCCCCTGGCTGTGGATCAAACGAACTCAAAAACCACCGCTAATATGGGGCTCCTCAATGGGTTTCCTTTTTGTTTTCTTCTCTTGCTTTGTCTCCCTCCCCCCCTTTTCTCTTGGTCATATCTCCCACCTCTCTCTCTCTCTCTCTCTCCATTTTTCTTTTTTTCCTTTATTGTACTCTTACAGGTGTTCAAGACGAGGTGTGTGAGAAGAAGGCTAAAGTGTTCAGTGATACATCAGGGTTAGTGCCCTATGGAGGGGATTCCTCCGATGAAGAGGAGGAGAGGAGCCGCAGCAGTAAGACAGATAACTCATAACCTCTGCCCCGTCCCATCCCCACTGTCCAGGATATTCATAGACCACATTCAGTAGATCAGCAAGTTTCACAAACTCAAACCACATTAAAGGAAAAGTCCACCCTTGTATGATACACTGTTCTGGCATGTTACACCACATTTACTACAAAGAAGAATATATTTGCTGACAACTGCCTTTGCACAAAGCGGAGGAGAGTCCTTTTTATTCTTTGGTTTTTCAGAACAGATGCAGTTTTTACTTTTAGCTCTGTAAGGATCTTAAAGACCACTCTTTTACTATTGGCATACCTTTTAGGACAGGTAGCCAAGCTTCAAAGCCCATCAGTCTTTATACAGCAGTGGTAACATGCTTTTAAAAAAAAAAAAGGACACTTGTTGAAAGAGAGGGTTTTTTTTGTTTTTTTTTTTGTTTTTTTTAATTTCCAATTTTGTAGATTTTCCTGTATCATGTTTTATTTTTTGAAATTTTCCAGAATGGCTCTTTTTTTTTTTTTTTTTTTTTTTTTTTACCTTTTTTTTTTTTTTTTTCCTTCCTCTCTTTTT
>VVHJ01052609.1:0-15005 GCA_015107715.1 Tylochromis polylepis
AGAAACCTCCGGCAGAACCAGGCTCAGGGAGGGGCGGCCATCTGCTGCGACCGGTTGGGGTGAGAGAAGAAAAACAGGATAAGGACATGCTGTGGAAGAGAGACAGAGATTAATAACAGATATGATTCAATGCAGAGAGGTCTATTAACACATAGTGAGTGAGAAAGGTGACTGGAAAAGAAAAACTCAATGCATCATGGGAATCCCCCGGCAGCCTACGTCTATTGCAGCATAACTAAGGGAGGATTCAGGGACACCTGGTCCAGCCCTAAATATATGCTTTAGCAAAAAGGAAAGTTTTAAGCCTAATCTTAAAAGTAGAGATAGTGTCTGTCTCCCGAATCCAAACTGGAAGCTGGTTCCACAGAAGAGGGGCCTGAAAACTGAACTACTTTTAAATAGTTCAATGACAGACTTCACTTAGTTAAGAGTGAGAAAAAAAATTGCGTTCACATTTGCAGTTTTGTCTTGTTATACAATATTTGAAATTTTAAAAAACAAATAAAACAATACATTTTCAGAAATATTTGTGGGTGTTTTCTTGTTTGTTTCTTTTTGTACTACTTTAACAAAGTGGCCCTCCAGTGAGATGACAGTGACAGCAGTGGCCCACAGCTCATTTAAGTTTGAGACCCCTGGTCTATAGGGACTCGTTTGCTTTTGAAACCAGCCTCAAGTGGCCATTTTTAGAATGGACATTTTTGGCATTTTCACGTTGGCTTCGCCAGGAGTTTTGTTAACTTGTAGTTGAATTCCTTGGAATTGTTGGTCTACTTGCCTATTAATCCTGCTTATCGGTTTTTGCACATGTGCTACAATCAGCTGATTTCAGTTGTTGGAGCAGGGCATTTTACAGCGTGGATATGGACATTACTTTTATTTTTATTGCATAAAAAGACAAGAGCATAATGGTAAAGTGCAAACTGCATCCAGGACAGAAACAACTGTATTATTCTGCTTAAACAACTTCGCCTCTTTGTAAGCACCTGCACGGACAGCATACTAATGCTAAGCTAGCCAAAAACCCAGAGTGACGCTAAAGCTGAGTGAATGTCGATCCCAGCCCAGGACCGTGGTCAAGTGAGGCGTCATTTGTGAGCAGCGGTGAAGCCATCTGCTGCTGAACTTCATCAGGTAACAAACGTATAAGCAGTCAGGCTGCAGCCTTCGTTTCTACCTATTCGTGTTTCTACAGAATAATCACTGCGGCGATCACTTTTAAGTGTCTTTTTGCTGGTTTTCATCTTTGATTTGTGCTGTTGGCTTTATGTTAATACATAAATACCAAGAGAAAGATCATATGTGTGTCCTCATCAGTATAGGGATTTGTGTTGGTGTGTGGGACTGTAGCCTCAGGTTTATATTGTTAAATGGTCATTATGAGACAGCATGTTTCGGTTAATTATACAGAGTAAGTTGAGAGTAATGTTATGAGGGGTATAATGAATTATTTTCTCCTTGGAATAATTAAGTAATGTACTGCACTACTTTAAACAAATTTGTTTTTTGTAATATGTGTAATACATTACTTTTTTGAGTAATGGCCCAACACGGATCACAATGAAGAGAGGAAATACATCCAACATGCACAAAAATATGACCACACAGCATGCAATTAATTTGAACAAATGTATTGTCTTTGACAGTTACCACCGTCACTAAGCAGCATATCAAAGCAGAGCAAGTGAAAACCCAATGAGAATCGATAAGAAATATTGATAATGGAATCAAAATCGCTAAATTCTTATCAATTCCAATCCCTATTTGTAGGTAATGTACCATGTCACATTCTTTTGCAACATTAATCTTTAAACCATCTCAAAAATGTCTCTCTGTCTGTATATTTTTATTCAGATCATGACCTTTCAGCAAGACAATCTGATTCAATACCCACCTTTACCGCTAGGAGCTTTAAAGCCAACACTTTTTAGGACATAAAACACTTGTCTTGATGGGAAGGTTCCCCTGTGACAAAATAAAATATGAGAGTTCTTATCACTGACGCTTTTGCTTTCTCATAAGAATGAAATAATAGGTAAAAAACCAAACTATATATCTCAGTCAGAGAATTGGCGCTAGGACTTTCTTGGATGAACACCAGTAATTCTTGGCTGTCTGACAGATTTTCTCTCAGGTACACATAGGCAATAAAGATGTCAAGTGACATTATGTAATCATGAATATATTTCCTCCAGTGAGCCTTCAATAACACTTGCACAAAGCACTCTCGGAGCCGAATTATTATAAACACCTCTGGAAACATGTCTACTACTGCAGCATAAAGTAAAACAACTCCCTGAACTGTTTGTGAAACATTTGTTCCTATCTTTGATGTCTGGCAAATTATCACAAATAAATCCTGTCATCTGGTATCTATTAAACATGCTATTGTGTTTTTATGTAATTACAGACAGTGGTTTATTATACAGGTGGGGTAAAGACAGAAGACTGTTTAATTTCTTCCACATATTAGCTGGTAAAGAACAAACCATTTAACCTGAAAACATGTAACAATAGCATCATTCACCAACAGTCAACATGCAGTCAGTAAAAAGAAGGTAAACCATCTGTCTGGTCGTTAGCAGGTCTTAAAATGAAATACAATCTCAGATGAACAACAAAACAAGACATATTACATAATGTTGGTACTTATTTAACAAAAACCAAGCCAAAATGACACTGGGTGTGAAAAATGAAGTTCAGGTGTGTGTTAACACAATGCCAATCAGAGCGACATCACCGATGACCATAGAGAAGCCATTATTGGTGCTCATAAATCTGGGAAAAGTTATGAAATAATTTACAAACAATTTGAGGTCAGTAATCATGTAGCAAGAAAGATCATTCACAAATGGAAAACATTCAAGGGAGTTCCCAGTCTTCCCAGATGTGGATGTCTAAGGAAAATCCCCCCAAGGTCAGAATGTGCAGTTCTCAGAGACAGTGCAAAAAAAACAAGATGAACATTTCAGCTACAGGCCTCAGTTTGCATCTTAAATGTTAAAATTATTACAAAAGACTGAACAAGTATGGCCTCCACTGCCAAAGCCATCCCACGTCATGGACCTTAAGAGAGCTGTGCATGAGTTAATGCACACAAACTTCTATGAACTGAAGCAAAAGAGTGACTGAAATTCTTTATATTATGTCCGGATAGATAAAAAATTTCAGCTGGATACATTAGTTCTAATAATGATTACGGAAGGTAGAGTAAATGGGGCTAACCACAGCTGCTTTTTATTTTACCTTTATTAATCTTTCACTTGATTTAAGAAAAAATATCATATTAGTTGTGTAGCATCAACAGCCTAGAATATTATAGTGGTGTCTTAGCTCACTGGGAAGTGATAGTTACTTACTATATTTATTATATTTGGACATCCTTATACCTTATCACTGTGGGAGTCAGCCCATCATGGGATCCCCAGCACCTAAAAACAGCTCATTGATAAGGCTCATTTCTTCCTATGCACTGCCCTTTGCATGAGCCTGTGAGTCCTTCCAGTAGGAATGCAGATTATGTTGTTTCCCTCCTGACAAGCACAGGAGCCTAATTGAGATGGATGGTTTAAGATACAGAACAGTGTGGAAAATATGTTGTTTTAGATTATCGAAATAGAAAACAAAAACATTCATGGAGGGGATGGAGAGTGGAGTGCGTGCTTTCACGTGGATGCCACAAACATTGTAAAATCAAAAACAGAGCCTCGTTATTCTTTGAATCTTTCTGCTGCTTTTGAAAAAAAAAAAGCAGAACAGTTATTTTGCTAGGATTTTACCCCCAAAATAACCCCAGAAAAATCATTTTAAGCCCAGGCTTTTACCTGCTTTATACAGTTTCACAAAAATGAGTTAAATCTTTTTGCTTGATCGAGGATAAAATTCAATATGGAAAAGTCTACAGTGGACTTGTTTTAGCTTTTAGAGATGAAAAACAAAGGAAAATAGGAGGAATGGAAAAGTGTCAGGAGTAAATTACAGTGAGCCTTCTCTTTCAGTTACTACACCTCGAACCTGTACACTCAATCAAAATGTCTGTATTGTTTGTAGCCTTGCCTATACATGACAGGCCACTAATATACACGTGAGTATTCTTTTAAGTATACACACAGCACTGAATCTCTGTGACCTTGGACTGCTGTGAGCTTGTAATGCATTTCTTGAGATGAGCCTTATTCATTGAGATACATTCATTTGAATTACTAGTCATATGCAACTCAAGTTGAGGGACAAAACTGTGCCTAGAAAGGAGATATGCGTAGTGGGAAGTCCTGCTTATTGGTCTCCTTAGTGACACACTTCATATTCAAGGCATATTCAACAATGTTTTTATGTATAAAAAAAATCATCTTGGATCCTTATGTTATCTATGCTCATTCTGCCATGACCTTACATGTGTGGAAAAATAACACTTCTTTTTTCAGAATTAAAGGAGATGCCTGGGTAGATTTTCCCAGCTTGTATTCCCATTTCAAATTCTACCCTCACCATCTTCTTCATTATGTCAGAATCTTGTCCTTTTTTGTTGTTGTTTTTAATCACAGCAGTACATATTTTCTCATGTACGTCTTTTCCTTTAACAGTCATAACCGAGCTTTCTAACCTTAACATTCATCCAAGACCATGCAATGTTTCCAATCTGGTTCAAATGCATTAAAAAATGTTAACAGAGAAACTAGAGATAATTTACCCATTTGTAAAAAGTGTTTTTGTAGCAGGAAATTGTTAAAGCACTTTATACGTAAATCACATTTTTGGGCTTTCCAAGAACATGGGAAAGTGATCATAATTCTTGGCAATATCTGTTCGCGCTCTGTTCCCCGAAATACTCAAACTCTGGATCAGCAGTGTCTTGTTAACATGCAAATTCTGGACAATTGTCAGTCCTGTTGCACAATCTGAATGGGAAAAAAAAGCAAGAGGAGATTTAAAAAGATAAATCCATTGTTGAGAAATGAGATGAGGGATCAACAGGAAACGGGGGAGGTGGTAGAGGATAAAGAATAATGAGGAGGCAGCAATCAAGACAAAGACATAAGAAAGTGATGAATAAATGCCTGACAGAAATGTAAATTGCTGATGGAACTTTATTGATCCATTCCTCTCATCGTGTCATGGAAAAATGCACACACACACACACAATTTTATATATATATATATATATATATATATATATCTCAGGGGTCCCATCAATATTCTTTATTGAGAAACCTCTCTGGCAGTTTGCATCTGGTCTTAATTACACTTACAGGGTGATGGCTGGATCAGGCAGAGTGAAGCGAGCCAGTGAAAATAGCTGCTATCTGCCATTGTCTTAATTAGGACCAACATACACATGTGGAACATGCACAAACACACACCAAACACCACAGACCTATTAATTAGTGTGACCTTTGGTTGTGGCAAAACGTTGCATTGTAAATCTTGTTCCCTTTAGCACATTCAGTTTGAATGATGGCCGATTGAACATTTCATCACGTTTTCCCTGACCAATAAAAGAGTCCAGTCCTTTGGTTTGGGTCTAATTTTTTTTGTTCTTCTTCTTGCTTTTCACCACAAATGGTAAATATGAAAATTTCAGCTTTAGCCTTGCAGAAAAACTGGAAGCACAGAAGCAGAAACAGTCTGTCTTTGTCCACGATTCGAAGCTCCCAAATTAACACTAATTCTGGCTTGTTTTCTCCGGTTAGTGTCAGCTGCCATTGTATAGGCTGCTGTGGGCCAGACTGTTACTGGCTGTGAGTGATTGCTTGGCTTTGTATTCAAGATTTAGCATGTTAATTCGTCATATTTAGGAGTTTCAACATAATGATTGTTTACCCTCCATGGATCCACAGATCGTATACAAAATGTGTTGGTTTCCCTATATACATCTTTGTTATAGCCCAGATTCCCCTCTGTCCTTTAGCAGGCTGTTTACACTGAGTCTGCATTATTCATGGCCAACTGCTCCAACTGGCTGGAAGAGTGCCTCTGGGTTCACTGCCAGCCAATCAGACTACTACCTGGTAAATTTCCTTATGTCATATCTTTACTTTGAGTAAAGGCAGCACATGGAGATGTCAGCTTGTATATATGAACCAGACTCTGACTTGACTGGGAAGGTTACCTTCTGTTGCACTCCTGAGACTAATGCAGGATGTTTGAGAACTGGAGGGTCATGAGTGCAGTCAAATAGTCACGTTTGGTCAGGGATGCTCCTAACAAAGTGAACTGACCCAGAAGGATCTCTATGGCAACCAGTATAAGAGCTGGTTGAATTCTGTAAATACTAAGGAAAGGTACATCAAGTGCTTCCTTTATCATCGTTACCTTTACGATTGGATACGTACAAACAATGCAGTCCAGTAATTCATAGCAACGCAGAGACTATCTGACTATCATTTTGAACAATTAACATAACAGAAGCAGCAGTAAATATTAATTGCAAGTGTGCATTCTACAGTATTTGATGCTGTAACCTGCTGATATGTTTTGAATCTTAAACAACAGGGTATGTTAACAGCAATGTAAAAATACACCTTGATAAAAAAAAATCAGCTTTTTATGAAGCTGTTCCCATATAAAAATTGATAATTGATAAAAAGTGTTTGTAGAGACAAGATTGCTGAGAACCTGATGGCGTCATGGTCATGGGTCTAGGACCCAGTGTTTCTTGTTTTGAGTCTTTTTACAGTGAATACCAGTGAGTACTGTTATTATTGTGCCTTCCAAGCTAAGGCAGTGATTTTCAAATTTCACATAATCTAAATTATAAAATAAATAAATTAATAAATTAATAAATTATTATTAACAACAAGAACAATAATAATGTTAATAATAATTCTCAAAATCCATGTCACAAAGTGCTTTCTTTTTTTCACCATCTGCAGCAATTGAGTGATTTTCTCTGCAATTTGGAGCCATGACATTTTTCACAATAACAGGTAGACCAGAGGGAGATATTTCTGGCACAGCTGAACTATGTACTATAAGAATATAAAAAATGAGAATAAAACAAAAAGATAGCATGTCATGCTGTGTTGTTAGGGAGGAAACCATTTTCAGGTTCCTTTCTTGTCTTTCTTTAGCTCCAGAAAACCTTAATCTTTTCTTAATCCGTTTTTCGATTCTGCATATGAAAACCCTGCAAACAGTGTGACAGACCTTAAATAATGCTTTAACATATTACTGATAGAGCAATGATTTTTTTGTTTGTTTTTTTGTTAAAAAATTAATGGATTTGTAATAAATATCATGTGCCTGTAAATTTGTGGAAAACGTCAGTTTTGTTGTTTTGGACATTTGTGGCATTTCAAAATGATTCATCAACGTTTGCGCAGTCACAAAAAGACAAAGCATTGCCTAAAAGTCTCTGTGCTGCTGCAGCAAAACATACTGTATATTGAAAAAGGCTGGGATCATATTCCCATTACAGGTGCAAAGAGATAGCTGCAGAGACCATGGTCACAGTTATTCACATCATACTACTTTGTTTTCGGCTCGAAGGAAGCAGGTGTAGTGGAAACCTCTGTAAAATTGTGACTGAGCTTAAAAGTCTTCCTGGTCAGCACAAACTGGAAGTTACACTGATACCCACATGGAGGCCTTGCCTATACTGAGTGATGATGAAATTTGAACACTGACAAAGGTTTTTGTGACATTTTTAGGAAACAATCACAAAAGCATCCAGTGGAAAAGGAATCAGATTTTAAGAAGAAAAAGGACGAGAAAAGTAAAAACACAAAGCCACATGGAGAACAGAGGAACAAAGAATATTCATTCAGAAACTAAAGGAAAAGTGTGATTAGAGGCTTTTGTGAAATTATTTGAGTAATATTATGGCTTGCTGTGTGTTACAAGACGTTTGTGCTTCAGTTTTGGTGAGTTAAAATATCTCATTTGTTTCTTAGCGCTAAATTATCATGCGTGTTCATACAGTTTGTGGAAACAGCTTGCTAACCAAACTTGCTAGCTTTAGCTGATGACTTAGTATTATACCTTCTACAATAACTTCTGGCTTCAAAAAACTAACAAAGGTGAAGTGCAGAAAAGCTAAAACATGGAGTTCAAAATAAAAAATCACAGCATTCTCACCCAAAGATTGCACCATTCATTGTTATTTTTTCAGCTATATGACCTTTAGTTGTTTCATATGCAGTGTTTTTTTAATTGCCTTATTGTTATCTTATGCATAAAGTTTTATATTTTGCTTTAATGAACACAAAGGATTGATTTCTTCCTATCAAAAAAATTCAAGCAGAACTTACATAAAATGAAGTGCCAAAATCTAGTGGTCACTGGAAAGAACTGTAACTCAGTCTACACGGTCAGCTGTGTGACTGTTAGTGTTACAAAAATGTGTAGTGCAAACTTTTCCCCTTCATGAACTCCACCACCCCGACCCACTCCTGCCTCAGTGTTCAGTGACTGATATAACAGGACCTATCCCTCAGTGACCTCCTGCAGCTACTGCCCCCTCCAGCAACCCTAAAGCAACAAAAAAACTGATTTATTTAGAACTTTATTTATATTTAACAATGAAGACAGACAAAATTGACAGGAAAAAAAAACTTTATTTATTGACCTATTTATTTACTATACTAGAAACCATGTTAGCACATTTGAATATTTTATTTCAACAATATAACATCCATTACAGAACAAAAAAAACCCATCAGCTGTTTATAATATTGCATTAAAACTTTCTCTCTATATACATATAGGTTAGCCATGCCACCAAACCAATTAGGGAATGTTTTATGCCCTTAGGCTAACTCTGACACACCACTGCTGGTCAAGTCTTTCTTTGCCTTCAGCATTTTAAACATTTTGGCAGAGGCTCATTAGTTCTTAAAATGAAGCCGGCAGATACAAGTGGGTCTCAACGAGCAGGCCTGACATTTACTGGATGCCCTTCGGGGGACGGTATCGGAGCAGACGGTCAAGTCAAGACACTCAGTTTGCTTCACCTTAGAGGAGATGGATGAGGAAGAGATGGTGTTTTGGAAGTGTTTGGAAAAAATGTAATTATCTTGTTTGCTGCTTTTAAAATCAAACCTTGGTGAAGTTTGAAAAATGGTTACATTAACTGGTAAGATGCTTATGATCTTTAAGGAAATACCTGTATTCATCAAGTTTAACAAAATAGAACAAATGATGCCTTGCAACTTGGTGGCGATTAATTTCTTTGCACATAAATACAGTAAAAATACAGAGACTGAAATAAGCTTAAACCATTTTCCAAAAGTTTCAGGCTGATTTTCTTTTATTCATATAATTTATTAATTTATATAACTTCAGAAACAGAATATGGTGTTTTTTGTGTGGTGTAACTGACATATTAATCTCATTCATACATACTGTATCACTGATCATTTTTAAGTTTCTCTTTCTTTATATGTGCAAAAATGCTGCTTCTATAAATGAAGTGGTTGACTCCTTCCATGTATCTTCCACAATTTGTGGTTTCATGTCTTTTTTTCTTGTTAAAGTTGAATTAAAACAGAATAAAAAGCACTGTAAGCAACAACCGTTATTGTTGGTATCACGTGTTTTTGTTAACTCGTAAAATTACAAAAGAGGGCCAAAAAAACAAACCGCATTTCACTAAGTATTCTTGGAATTGTCCAGCAGGAGTGCTTATGGAAAGATGTAGGGAACGAGACAGTTGGCAGCTGGACGACTTGAAATCTCCTCAGCCTTTCGTGAACTGATTTGAGTCTTGCTGCGGTGCGTTGGTGGCCGCTGTAATCTAACCACTCTGATGAGACGGCTGAGCTGGATTCCTGAACTCGAGTGCCGGGGTAACACATGTAAGCAGTGTCTTAGTGTGTCACAGCTGGTGGAGGTTAATCTTAAGAATAGCTGTCCAAAATATAAAAGTTTAAAGTAGCATAAAGTTTAAAAGCAGTAAAACTGACAGAGAGGTAAAGAGAGGGTGGTGATGGTTATGCACTCAATCAAAGAATTACTGAATGAAAGAAGCGATCAAGAAATATCACTGTTGTTCAAAGAAAATCTCCTATTTTCATGTGTATGTGTTTTCAGGATTGATTGGGATTGACAGATTATGCTGGTTTTAAAAAAAATCCTGTCTAGCCATATTGGATTACATCATAATTCAGAGTCACTGAGATGAAGAAACTCTGGAGGTTCCAGGTTTCCACCCAGGGGTGGGGTAAAGCATACATTTTCAGAATGACAAAACACAGAACAAACACTGGAAGTTTTCATATGCCAGGCGTAATGATGAGTTTATGTAGTGATTTATGCATCTTTCACCCCGTTAAGGGAGTCTTGAGTGTTCTTTACTGTCTTTTTGTCACCATCAAGCAGAATAACATAGGTGCTTGCATGCAAAAATACAAATGTGTGCTCATGGCCAGCTGAGTAGAAATACACTCATATGATGCCTTCCTGCACACACAGCCACTGGGACATAATCCATCTGAGGGAGATGTGGAGATGCTATTTGCTGTGTGTGTACGTGCATGTATGAGTTTGTGCTGCCAAAAGCATGTGACCCATGTTATTCTGTTTACACTCCACCTGTCCACACTTCATCCCTGTTGTGCTACATTTTATTAGCTCTGCTGAAAAGCTCTATAGCAGGATATGCATTAGAGTATTTCGTCCGAATTTTCTGAGCTCTCGGCTGACAAATTATACAACAGGTCAGAGTCAGACAGAGACGTGATATTTAAACCAAGAGAGTGGTATGGAAATCATCTAATTAAATTTAGTGACAGTGTCTGGTTTTGATTTCGTATACTTTTTGGCTGTTTTTTAAGAAGTGTTTAAGCTCGCATTTTATATAGTGATGAATAGAATTAACCCTTTAAAGTTGCATCTTAAGACACAGTCAGAAAGGCATCAAATCTACAAACCCAAGGCTACAAGCTTGAGGATAAATTCTACATTTCAATTGGAGAAGATTGAACAAAAGAAAAAAATTTGCCAAGCTTGGGCCTGTTTGTGAAAAGTGTAACCTGGGACATTTTTTGTAGCTACAATTTACAAATAGCACCTAAATGCATCAGATGTAGGCGTTCATAAAGTTCTTGTTTTTCAACAAAGTGATGCTATTATAAGGATACACTCTCTGCATGATTGCTCCGGTTCAAAACTTGGCTGTCCAGACTGGGCAAAATGGGTTGTTACAGCACATCCAAAAATATCAGCGAGTGGCTGAAATAATTTGTCACAGAAAACCAGATACAAGAAAACTAAAATGAAACTTGTCCAGTTGTCCTTGTGACAACTACTTTTTGAGTTTTGGGCCATCAGCTTAATGAAATGTTGGAAAAATTTGAACTGTTTGGTTGACTTTAACAGTGTTTCAGGGTTAAAATTTGGTGTTAGGATTAAAGTTAGAGATTAATTCAGCCCAGGGCTAGGATAAATAGTTGGCACTTCATTGTCATGGATAAACTTTGGGGTAAGAGGCCTGAGAATGCATTAATGTCAATGAATCTACACAAAGACAAAAAACTAACATATCTGTGTGTGTGTATGTATGCCCATCCCCCCTGCACACAGAGTGGAGCAGTCAGCAGTCCCTCTAGTGCAAACACTGATAGCAGAGAACAACTTTTAGTCAAAATATGAGAATCACTCATTCAAATGATCTCAAAGTCAGCACTTCACTTACTCGGGTTGCCAGCAGTATGCCTGCCAAGTTTAACTTGGATTAGGCAAACAACTGTGGAAATAAATGAAGAATATGGTGGCTGCACATACAGTGATTTCCCACAGGTACCTGCAATGCATTCTTTGAGTAACCAAAATGAAAGTCCAAAAGTATCGTGCAGTGCATCATAATAGGAAGTGAATTAAAATGCAGCCAGAATTCATTTGACTTTATGAGGTAAAGGTAGCATTACACACAACCGTGTCATTTAGGTTCTGCTGGTCAGTGATGCACTGCATGCTGGAAGCAGACTTGGTGATGGGGCAGAGTAGGGTGCGGAAGTGCCTCCTGAAGGTGTCAGAGAAGCAGGCATAGAGGATAGGGTTCGCACAGCTCCATGAGTAGGAAAGCAGGACCACAAACTCAAAAGCCCTGAAGAAGGTTAGGACGTAGCCGTTTTGGTATAGAGAACAGAAGTTGAAGGTGTAAAACGGCAGCCAGCACAATCCAAACACAACCACCACTGCGACCACCATTTTGGTGACCTGTCGCTCCAGCTGCTGGCTCTCCAGGTTCACTGCTGAGGTTCGGAGTTTCTGACCCCACAGAGCGAGCAGCAGTGCCGTGTAGAAAGCTGTCATAACTGCAAACGGTAAAGCAAAACCCAAGATAAAGGTGTAAGAGAGGACACCAAGCCACTGGGCGTCTGAGCCGAGGTCCGGTGTACAAAAGCCGCGATCGGCCGAGAAGTGAAGCGCCATCGGGAGAATGGTGAGGAGAGAGAACAGCCAGAGGAGGGATGAAACAATCTTAGCACAGCGTGGGGTCCTCCAACGGGCAAAGCGAAACGGCTCGACCAGCGCCATGTAGCGGTCGATGCTCATCACCGTCAGGCAGTAGACGCTGGTGAACTGATTGATGCCATCCAGCACCATGACCGCTTTGCACGCCACGTCTCCAAACATCCAGCGGTTCATGAAGTTCTGAGTCGCTATAAAGGGGAGACCAACCATGAATAGTCCATCGGCCAGCGCCAGGTTGAAAATGTACACTGTAGTGGAAGAGGACAGCTTGTCGAACTTTAAAATGGCGACAATAACAAGCGTGTTTCCAGCTAGCCCCATGATGCAAACCACCAGGTAGAGAAAGGCCATTGTGATGCCGAAACCGTCTAGATTTTCCTCCCAGTAAAAATCCTCATCCACTAAGGACTGATTGTAGTCCACATCATATAAAAATGAGGCATTCATTGTGACTCCAAAGGCTGATCAGAAAAGGAACACAAGGGCACAAAAGTGACACTCTGAACAGTCACAGTGCAGGGTGGAAGAAAATCTCAGCTTCTGTTTAAATTCCTCTGCACGCAGTTCAGGAGTCACCTCTTGACTCTCTGCTGTGGAGGTTCTCAGAGGGTGATGAGTAAACAACTCAACCGAAAAAAAAAATTGAAAATCAAACATTCAGTCTCGAGAAGTGCCAGGCTTCAGAAACTCATCAACTCCCCTCTTCCAGTTAGTCGTTACTTCCTTTTATCCTCTGGCACAAATAACTGTAAAAGGTTATTCCTTTGTGGTGGAGACGGCACGCAGCTCTCTCACATCACACACACACTAGCATGAAACAGTGGCGTGCAGCAGTATGGAAACAAGCAGGACAGCAGCTCACACACTTGCCTGACCACTCTTTCTCCCTGGGAGCCCTTTTATATCTCTTCCACCCCTCAGTGTGCTGCGAATGTGCCACCTCCCCCACTTCCTCCCCTGGTTCATCACTCTCCAAAGATTGTGATAAACTCCAGCTTGGCTCATGCCTCCCCCGGTTCCTCTACTGTAATGCTGTTTCCAAGGTAAACCCATGCTCCCATCTGCTACAATACTTTTGTTTTAATAACTTTTTTTTCTGTCCTCGTCTTCAGTCTTCACTCCCTCTTCATTTCTATTTACCTCACCAACCCTTTCCCCCTCCCACCATCTATTTTATCCAACTCTCTTTTCTGCCTAAACAGTTCAGCGGGGGGTCATACGAGTAAAACCTAAACACGCAAAGATAATAACAACCAGCTCGTTGCCCGGGGCCACCCACCTCTGCAACCCAGGCCGAGTAAATCTGCCGACAGGAAACAGAAATCGGGGCTTTTGTTTTTTGACATTTGACACAGGATGCTGCATTTTTTTTTCCCTTTCTTTATCCTATTTCTACGTTCCTCCAGCCTCCTTTCTCAAACTACATAGAAGTAGGAAATAGGTGACAATGAAAAAAAAGACAAAAAGGTGGTGAAGAGAAATAGGTAGGAGGATGGGGCGGAGGTCGACGGATGAGTGCTGACCTTTGTTCTGTTGCGGTTCAGCCACGCATAGCTGAAATACCCCTTTAAAATTCCTCCAGCACGTTCCGCCACCTACCATCAACACCAGAACCGGATTTCAATCAAAACTAGACAAGGACACTTTTCAGCTCATCTAACAGCTCATTCGTCAGATTTCCCCTGAGATTTCTCCGAGACATACCGCCTTTCTGACGTTTAAACTGGTTCCAATTAACTGCAGAAAAAATGCTTTTGTTGTTTGAACTCATGATTAGGTTCTGGCTTAATGTCTCCCCAGAGACTGGCACTTCACAGAACAAAGCCTCTGTCTACGCCCCAACCAAAGCCCTCTGCCTTCTTAAAAAAACATCCCTTGTTTCAATGGTGCTAAATCTGGAGAGTTTGACAGTGTTGTATTTCACAGCCTGCATTTCACTGACATGTTTAAGCGGACATGTTGACATCCGTGTCCACTTGTGACAGCGCTGTCTACAGCAGAAGGATAAGTCACGAGGAAATAGATGAATGTCAGCCCTCGCACAGGTAAACTCTAGGCTAAAGGCCACTTCACAATTTATCAGAAAAGCTTTGAAAAATATCCTCTCTTCCTTTTTATTTTCCTCCTAAATCTTTCTTTTTCCTGTCTTATACGACTGTCATACACTTACTGTAACATATGTTACTTCCACTCTCATGTCTCATGTGGATCTGAATTCTGCAGTCTTCCTTCTAGGACTTACCTTTTACGTTGATATTTCAAAAAAGGAAAACTTTTGCCAGTCTTGTCTGAAAATGTGTGTCATTGGCCCCATACTGAAACTATTACTCACCCCCAACTATGACAGTGGCTTCTCGCTGTCTCTTTTAGTGTAGTGTAAACACTTTTGCCCTCCCACCAGGTTGAACAAAGCACTGTCTTCTGCAACACGTTCTCATCCCAACGTGTAACATACCGTCAGCATGTTACGCGTTGGGATGGCATGAGAGCCGGTTGGAATGAACTATAAATGTGTTTTACGTTCTGATCCTGAATCGCTTTGGAAAACACTATGTGATAGGGTTAAGGTTATGGTTAAGGTTAGAGTTAGA
>VVHJ01052610.1:0-15374 GCA_015107715.1 Tylochromis polylepis
TTTTCGGCTACAGCCTACACACATCAACAACAACAACAGGACCTAGTTCGTTCTGTTTTAAGCCGGCGAGGCGTGATGGCGGATGCCGCTCAGGTGCGTCCGCCTCCCCCGCAGCCGCGCCGCAGACCACGCCCCGCCACAGCTCTGCAGTCACAAACAGGCTCACTGCAGCCACTAAGAGTGAACAGTATTAAACTCTCACTAAATTATATATTTGTCATTTCTGTTCACAAGTTTCTGGATTTACTTTTTTTATAAGACTAAGACTGAACTTTATTTTTCCATGTCTGTCAATGTTCACATTCTACTTGTTGCTTCTTTGAAGAAGTGGTGCAGACTAATAAAGCAGTCTAGTGACAAAAGTTACAAATAGTTGTTTGAAATGAAAGTTGTTTGTTTAAACAAAAATTACTGAAGGATTCATTGTAAATGAGTTTGTTATCTAAATAAAGTTGCAGCGAGGCTTTTCTGTCATTGTTTTGTTTAGATGGGGCGTGAAAATATTTCTTCTTGCCATGTGGGGAATGATGTCAAAAGTCTGAGAACCACTGCTTTAGAGGAAGTAACGTGTTCGAACCTCCTGGTCAGAGGTCTTTCTTTGGGAGTTCTCCTTGTGACTCTTTTGGTTTCTTCTGGCTTTCTAAACACACGCTTGTTGGATCAGTTGCTGATTTTAAATTAGCAGTAGGTTGTCTATCTGAGATTGTGAGGTGGTCTGTCTCTCCGTGTTAGCCCTATGATGATACTTGACCTGTCCTTGATGTACCATGCAACTGTAATAGGCTTCATCCTACCCCGCACCCCTAACTTGGATCAGTGGTTAAGGGCAAGGATGGATGGCTTGGCGGTGTTGTACTTCCATCCCTCCCATCTCAGAGATCATGTGATGGTTTTTTACTTGATCAAAGAATTTTTGGAAGGATTCTGTCATTTTTAGAAAGGGAAAAAATCTGGTATTGAAATATGAAAAATTGTGAGACATTGTCTTGACTTCCTCAGGAAAATCTCAGAAACAAATCCAGGAATCCATCTGATTCCAGGAACCCAGTTACCTGGAATCAGATGCGGGAATTTTCTATGCATCTTACGACGTATATGTCTAATACTGCGATTTACTCGTGAAAGTTATGAATCAAAGAAATATTTCAGGTCTTATATATGGACCATAAAAAAATGTCTTTGGTGAAATTCCTGCAAATGTTTTTATTTCACTGACATTTTTCCATAGGAGCACCTTGATTGGCTATTATCCATCATCTTCCTGTAACTCTCCCTCTCTTGCTCTCTATCTCTGCACCCGTCATGTTTTATTGATGCTAAGTGGTAAAGGATTTACGAGGAGTTTAGTTCACTCATCCCTCGGTGCTTGCATTATTCACACTTTGGAGCGTTTTGTGCCTCTTGGCAATCCCTCTGAGGATCTCTGCTTCATTATTAACTGTTATATTTGTTGTTGTTGTTTTTTTTATTTTATTTTAATGTAGAAATTTAACATGCTGCGATATAGTGTATGCAGTTGCTGTGCTGGTGGATGCTATATGGCTGACTCACTATTGTAGTTGTATTTTACCCATCTGTTTTCCCACAGGGGCAACAACATAGGAAGCAGGAGTCCACTGGCAGGAGTGTGCGCTTAATATAATTGTTTAGCTGCAGTTCAGATTGTGATTGTGCATTTTTATGCATGTCACCAATACACGCCAACTCTGTGCCAGTATGTAGAGCTTACAGCTTCAGATCTGATGGATTGGATGCAGTTTATTCGATTACGTTTGTTTCCTGCAAGGTTGTAATGACGCTCTCTGAATAAATTCCACACAGGCGTCCATAAATATGTTTAGCTGGTTGTTTACTTGCTGTTCTCTGGGTTTGTTTTGTTTGAATTTCAGTAGTTTGTCCTTTTTGATAGGACCAAAAAAACAGAAGGTGTTTTTTTTTCTTCTTTTTTGCAGGATAGTGAGAAGATTTTAAGGTATTTCATATTAAAAAAAGCTCTGGTTGATGCGCACCATAGTTGCTTCCTTTAATTCTCTTAGCATTCAATCTCAGGCTGCCTGGTTTTATGACAGGATGAAAGGAAAATGAGAGAGTGCACAGAGGGGGTAGAAGGAAGAGGAGTGTGTAAATGATGTGCAGCGCTTCATCTCCTCTCCTACCCAGTACCACAACCACCACCACTCTTTAACCCAGGGCATGGTGGGAGACAAAGTCAAGCAGACAGTGCATGCATGCATGTGTTCCTGCGTACATGTAAGCATGTGAGTGCGCCATGAGATGTGGTCTGTCAGTGGGATGCACAGCGCTGATGTCTAGTGGGACTCTGTCTCTCTCTCTGCGCACGATTGTGTGTATGATGCCAAAGGAAAGTCGTGCGCGCACATGCATACATACACGCATGCAATGTGCACTTGAATGCACACAGGCACACCTTATTAAAGCTGACACACACACACACAGGAAATGAAAGGAGGGAGCAGTGTGTTTTTGAGGTGGCGAGTTTAATTGTACTGCATTTTTGTCATTTTCTTTTACATGCGAGAGTTGCTGCGTTTCTGAGCAATGCTAAGAATATAAATGTGCTGGTTTACATGTTTTAGAAAGGTTAACATTTTTAATAGAAAGAATATCAAATGTTGGGCTCCCTGTAGGGTTTATTCACATGTATGCAAGAACAACCCTGTGAAAGTTTGGTTTCTCTCTGAGTGTGGCTGACGCTGTGCTTATGTCATCTTTAGTGCATGCTATAAAGTGCTGAAAGGCTATCCTGGGAAACAACTGCATATATCTGCAGCATGCAATATAGTGTAATGGTAATCAGGGCAAAAACAAAGCCACGGCTGATGGGATTGCTGGTCATGGTGTGGGCATTTAAGTTAAGCATTATCTAAAATCTGAATTACTCACCACGTGCTAAGTGGAGGGGAGACTTAATGCAGTAATTTATGTCTAATTAAGGGTTTAACTGTTGAGGGTCAGCTGCAGCAGTATTCACTTTGACTTGTTAGCTGGCATAAAAGTTACTTGTTGAACCCTTAAATAAATGTAATGCAGACTTTAATGAACTCACTGTATTGTGTCTGACAGTGTTTGTGTCGGGAGAGGTGTTGAACTGCGTGAGACGGATTGTGTGCTGCTGTGATTCCTTTCAAAATGGCTGCCTGCCCAGCGTAAGCGCTGTGTACGGTCGTTCAGATAGTGATGGTTTCTTTTCATCTGGACCGCTCAGACATAGCCTGTATTGATTTTATTTTATTATTTTTTTTACCTCGTTGAAACTATTACAGACACAAAGGCGATTCTTTCTTTCCTCTTTCATAAAAGACCCTCACTCATGCCGCTGCTGGCTTCTTGGTGAGATGATGAAGATGCCTTGCTGCAATCGAACATGTTTAAGAGATGATGATCCTTTGAAGAATTACTTCAAACGCTGCTGTTGCGAAATAATGTTTTGATTACTCGTAACTTTGGAAAGTTGGTGTCAGTGTCACTTTGGTCAACTGTTTGAAAAATCAGAAAAGTGGGAGAAAAATCAGGGGAAAGTGTTGTAAACGTGTCTAAAACTACACTAAATGCGCACTAAACTGTAGTATTTTCACAATATTTTCAACTTTTTTCACTCACTGTGTGCTACCACAGTGACCATGCTGCCTTTAATCATTAGTTATTATTTTTCTCTAGCGCTCTTCCACAGGAAAGAGTGCCTCTCTCTGAGCCTTGTTCTTCCGGAGGTTTCTTCCTGTCAAGTTTTTCCTTTCTGCTATCGCCAAGTGATTTTTTTTTTTTTTTAGTTTTTTTTTTTTTTTTTTTTTTTTTTTAGGATTTTTTGTGTTTTCTCTGTATTATATTCTTTACCTTACAACATAAAGTGCCTGTTTGGTGTTAAATACAATTCAATTTAACTGAATTAAATCAATAAATCCTATGAAAAGACAATGAGCACAGAGCATTTAACATTTTCCTCCTAAAGCTTTACTTGGTTTAGACAAAACCTCTCATACACCGTGCTTCTTCTGTCAGTATTCATATGAAAATAAAATCTGTATCAATCCACAGCCTAAAAATGCACTATTTTCCTCTTTTTATCCCTAAGTATCATTCAGCCCCCTGGACTTATTTTGTACTTTTGTCTGTAAAATTACAAAATTCTCATCTTTCAGGAACCATTTGAATCCCTTTCTAGCCCAAAATGGTTCAGGAGTTACGGGAATGTGAAACACACATGTTGAGACAGCAGTACCTTGTGACTGCTTTGTGGCATTGTTATACAATGAATATCCCCATAAAGCTTTTCTTCTCTTCTTTCCAAAACTGTTTGAATTTTGTCCCTAGCAAAAATGGTAACTGAGTTACGGTAATTTAAAGAGCGCTTGTAAAGTGGGTCCACTGCTGGTTAAAAAAAAAGAAAAAAAATTATGAAGTAATGTTTGGTAAAAACTACATCTATACCCCGATGTTAAGGACATAGATTGCAACTAAAGAGAGGTTAGTAAAGATTTAACAATGATTTAGTCACATATTTACAAGCACCTTGTTACTTATTAACTAATGCATATTAAAATAACATTAAAATAAATTGTTACCTACGAATGTCATTGACTCTGTATGTAAAAATGCATGCAGAATTGTCACTCATTGGTCAGAAATGTGGAAAAAAAATGTGCCTTTTTCATTAATATTCAGTAAATTGACTCCCAAGCCTCGGATGTTTTTGCTCTGGCACAAGTGGTAAATAATGGAGGTTTGTTCTGTGGATCTGCAGTCGATATATTGATGGGCCAGAGGTCGGAGGCAGTCATCATCAAGCGGCCCTGTGCTGCGAGTGGGGCCTGACACCTGGGGGACCGAGGGGAAAGTGTGTCAATGGCAGTAGACCATATTCAGCCGTCCACTGATTTACACAGAGCACTGATGACAAAGCAGTTTTACCGTCCCGGCGTCCTGCTGGTCGATAGGAGCAGACTGGGAAAGTGGTAGTGTGTAGGCCTTTTGCTCATCTCTGCTGGATGAGGTTAGTTTGAGATGATTCCTACAGAGGATGCACTTCAGCTAGAAGCACTGATATAAGTTGAATTCAGATGAGTGTTATGTAAAATGATGGGAGAGCTTCTGGTGCATCACTCTGTTAGTGTGTCACACGCAGAAGGTCTGGCCCATTGATCAGACTGAGCTGCACTGAATGTGTGTGTATATATGTGTGTGGGTGTACTCTGACCTGTTTGTGCAGTGGAGTGTGAGGCCAGCGGATGCTGTTTCAGGGTCACTGCTGGTGTGGGACTAAATGGACCAGTCCAGGAGGCCAGCCTGTCACTAGTGGCCGCCCCCTCACTGTCAGTACTACTGCTGTCACATCACTACTGGGTCATATAGAGCAATCACTTTGATGCAGCCTGACTCTGATGGATTGCTACTATTGGTCTCTGCGGTGTCTTTGCGCTGCAGCAAGCCTGCTCTGAGTGTCTCAAAAACACACGAGAATTGTCACATCGCAGACAGAGTACAAGTCATTTTGACATTTTTGTGAAATTAAATTCTTTTTTCTGTGTTGTTTCAGGTGCTTTAAAATAGTCACGCTTTGTTGCAGCTTTTCAGAAGTTATGAACGCCACAAAAATGGAGCCAAATGGTATAACTTGTTCTCAGTTTACTTGTTTTGTATGAAGTAATTATAAATTAGAGAGAAGCAGAAATTGCTGAATTTGAAAGTGAAGAGCACGAAGAACAAGATGGCAGTGAATAACTGCACTAACTTGCTTACTTTGATCCTGCTACATTCCCAGTGAGCAGATTCACTTGGCATTATACTTCCTATATGCTGTAGAAATTAAAAATTAA
This sequence comes from Tylochromis polylepis, assembly GCA_015107715.1. NCBI lineage: Eukaryota > Metazoa > Chordata > Actinopteri > Cichliformes > Cichlidae > Tylochromis > Tylochromis polylepis. The sequence goes on from VVHJ01052610.1 coordinate 5,832, forward strand.
TGTACCCATTAGCCCATCCGGGGACTTGCCAAATGGAAAAATCAGGTCAGGTCATCAGTTTAAAGTCCAAGGATGATCAGACCTGTAGCTTGAGCCAGTGGTCTGGTAGATCTCTCATTATTATCTCATTGTGTAAGATGTATTTGGCTACCTACTGTGGCCTGGGAATATCATCAATCATCAGGACACAATTAGTGCCCTAATGATTGACCAAATGTGCAAACTGCATGCATGAACATGCTGATATTTAAAAATAATTTAATAATTAATAGTTTTGGCCACCTGGGGGCAGCTGAACATCCTTTAAACACATTGCTGATGTTTATTAGTTTATAGAGTTTGTGAATGTGTTAGCAGACAGCTGCTTATTTACATCAGTGTTCAGTTCAATTTAGTTTTGTCACTATGGGAATATTTCAGAACTACAGTTGTCTGAAGGGGCTTTATATGGTAAAGTGAAGACCCTCCAACATTAGAGAGAAAAACCCAGCAATCACACGATCCCCTACAAGCATCACTTGGCGACAGTGGGGAGGAAGAACTCACTTTGAACAGGAAGAGACGTCCAGCAAAACCAGACTTGGGGAGAGGCAGCCATCTGTTGCAACTGGCTGGGGTGTAAGAGGAAGGAAAAAAAGAATGAAAGGAGAGTATGGGGACACAGAGGAAGAAGACAAAATTAAATGGTGTGCAGCATTAGAACAAGTGCTCAGTGCATCATGGGAAGTCCCTCAGCTGCCTGAGCCTAAAGCACAGGATGGTTCAGAGTCACACGATCCAACTTTTAATCACAATATTAAATATAAAGAAGGTGTCTGTCTCCCAAGTGTTATAATTTTTTTTTATATTTATCACAATCTGACAATGAATGTAAGTCCAGTCTTCACCGTTTTGTTGGCTCTGTTTTGATGTGACATGTATGCCTGTGAGGCTGGAGTTTGATGAGGGCACCCAAAAGCCTTAAAATGAAACCAGTGGGCTAAAGAATCCTAAAGAGACTGTACAGTTCTCGGAGTTACAGTTCCAAGAAGTTATTTAATCGATTTGTGATATAAAAATACTGAACAGTACATTATGCTCTGTGCACTCATTTCCAGCTCCATATTTTTTATTCGTTGGCTCATGCGTGTACCTGAGAGGTCATTTTAGACAGAGTTGTGTGCTTGAGAGGGCCACATCTGACACTGACATCATACAGAGCCAGGTTTGGAAAAACCTGTCAGAAACCAAGCATTAAGAAGTCATTACGTGGAAGACGAAGTCTGAAATTGTGATTTTTTTTTGTGGCTCCTAATCAAGGATTACTTCAGACTTTAACAATGTTTAGAAAATCAGGAACAATATTAAAGGTCGTGCATGAGGTGTAAAAACATGGTGGTCTGTTCCAGGTTGTGCTAGCTAAACACATAAAACACAAATATCTCATTCTTCAGAGGATGTGCTTCTACAGAGTACTGTGCTGGAATACTAAAATAAAACTGAGGCAGTGTTATATAGGTTAATGTCAGACAAAGTGCAGTAAAGTTGCTATATCTTTACTTTTCAAATAAAACCAAATCTCTTATAGGGTCCCACAGTTTTTCATGGTGATGCATGTAGTTTGTTCCAAACATCTCAGAAAACTTGCCTCAGTTCTTTTGTGGATTTATGCTCTCTCAGCTTTATCTCTTAATGCGATCTCAGAGTGACTCCATGATGCAGCAGGACTGCTTGTTCTTTGTCTGGCCAGCAATAGTTCTTCAACTTTGGTTGACTTTTGGGCCAATGAGACACTTCCGTGATCTGAATGTTTGTTATCATACAGTGTTTTCTTTACAGGCTTTTTTGACCAGAAATCATGAGTTGATCCTCACACTACACGTTGTAGAGATCCCAGTGGATGACCAGGCGTAGGCCAGGCTTCTAGCTGTTTATGGTTTTGATTGCCTCCACACTGAGCAAGGAATCAATCTTCTTTAATGAAATGGATGATTCTCATTATTTGCCACGTGGCATGAAGCGTACACCTGTATTGTGCCCTCCACTCAGCCAGAGCTTCCCTGGACACGGTGATCTCGTTGGCAGCTCCTGAGTGAGTGGGAATAATAAAAGGAAAAAATAATAAAAGGAAGCGCTTTGTTATTCTCGCAGTTGGCCAGGATGTATAGTGGGAAACCGTATGGAATATTTCAGCATCAGAGGTAGCACGTCTGAAAGACTGCCAACCGGGCAGCTGCTTTGGGATTTTTGAGCCTTCTGTTGATGTTTTTGATGATGATTTTAGAAACGATTTGTGCCTGCAAGATTTTTTCTTTAATAGGGTAGAGAGGAACTTGTACGCTGAGTATTGACATTATCTCCAGTTTTACTTCTACCCCACTAAAACAGGGAAATAGGTTTAGGTTAATAGTACAAAAGGCAATCAACAAATGAACAAATAAATCATGATGTTATTTTTTTAAGATAACATCAAAAAGACTTTATTGATCCCTTGTCACTTGACACACTTATGAATTCCCTGCCAGTACAACACTGCTCAGTACAAGTTCTGCTTATTTCCAACTCTTTAAAAAAAATATTAACAATCTACTAGAGTAGCTTTAACTTAGAGTAATGCAAAAATACTCCTTATTTATTTTTTACTGGACCTTGGTGCAGTTCTTCAGTTCATTTTCTGCGTGAAATGAGCTATTTTAGCTTGTTCTCTTGAAAGAAGATGCACTAACTTTCTTCTTATTGGTTGCTGCGCGCAAACAGAAGTTTCAAATAGGAGGTGGGTGGGGCCATGTATCTTAGGCCTTAGACACACAAACCTAGAGACTGGTCAGCAACACCCTGGCAACAAAGAATGCTAGGGAAAAGTGTATTCTCTGAGTGGTTGATAATTGGTTTCCAACAATCAAAGAGCTAGGCGCAAGTAGTGAGACTTGTAAAACTTGGACTGTTGACCTTCAAAATAAAAGTTGCGCTTTTTAAAATGTGTTAATTGCAGTGAGAAGGTGAATGCTATCCATCTTTGGCCGATTGGTTTCACTTAGAGATCAACAACTTGCCAACCTTTTGGATAATATGCAGTTTTCCCTAGCAACCATTGTTGCTAGGCCTGTGACTGAGATAACCATATGAAGGAAATCTACCTTCACTGATATTATACAGAACCAAGAGTAGAAAACAAGTGTTTAAAACAGTCTGAATCCTAAAGTCATGGCAGATCGCTGCTCCTTCCTGAGTATGGTTCTGCCAGAGGTTTCTTCCTGTTAAAAGGGAGTTTTTCCTTTCTACTGTCACCAAATGCTTTCTCTTAGGGTGTCATCTGATTGTTCAGGTTTTCTCTGTTTTATTGTAGTCTTTACCTTGCAATATAAAGTGCCTTAAGGCGACCATTATTGTGATTTGGCGCTGTATAAACAAAATAAAATTGAATTGAATTGAACTGAATTCTGTCTTTTTGTCCTGTAGCTTTAATATTCAGTCAACGGGGACACAAATCTTTGCCCACAAATGTCTTAAACATACAACAAAAGGATGTGACCTCAGTGTTTACGTAGTCCATATACTCTATGTGATAGTAGCATTTCAGTGGTAATACTGTTAGTTTTGTTTGAACTCTAATGAAAACAGGCAGTAATTGGAGACAGAGACAGTTTTAATTTCAGCAGCTTTACTTACATACATACTAATGTGTTGTTATTCAATCTGGTGTTTCTGCGTAACAGCAGCTCGCCGTGCACAGCGTGGGTGTGGGTTGACATATATTCAGGATTCAGTGAAGTGTGTGCGTGTGTGTGCGCGCGTGTGTGCTTGTGTATCTCTGTGTGCACTGATGTCATCGTATCCCTGGAGGGGACATCAGTGGGCTGTGTGGATTTTCCAACCTCTGCACTCCTTTCTTGGTTGAGAGGACTCTCTCTCTCTCCCTGTTTGCCCACATCCCTCAATGTGGAGACACACAGTAGGTGTTAATAACTGTGTGGTCTTAAGGGACCATTTGTGGCCATAAGTGGAAATATTTGGCACTGTGATGCATTGCTGCAGTCAGGCTATGTAAAATTAAATTATTCTTTCTTTTCTCCTCCAACGTATAGATCTTCTCTAAATAAATAAAAATGATCTGAAAGCTGAGCTTTGGTTGGGTGAAGGAAATGCTAATAGCTTTGAAAAGCAAACCTTGAAGATACCTTAGGAAGATTTCAGGTTAAGGCAAAGAAACAAACACAAAGCACCCTTAGATTAAAAGAAGACAACCCTCCTCCTGCAGCTCATACCTCTCTTTCTACATATATAATCTATGGTTCATTTTTGTTTTGGCTTGTTGGTTGGTTAAACATTAAATAAACATCCACAGAGGTCAAACTGAGCTGTTTACAGGCTAAATGTCAGTTAGGCTGATCAGCTGAAAAAAACCTAAAAATATAAGCATCCGTAATTTCAGCTGTGTGGTCTTTCTTCTTTTGCACCATCTCTAAAGAATGAGCCATCTGTTCTTGGCTTGAGTGCTTACGTTGCAGTACAGGTTTGTTTTGATGTCAGTGCACCTGCTGGCTCAGCTGTCAATCAAAAACATACACCATTCTGCCCGCTCATAGGCTTGGAGGCTAAATTGGTCGGACACAGGCCTCCTAATCAACATCAGAAAGCTGCATTCCCGAACCTGTCTGCACATTCAACTAGAACTTCAGATGGCCTGTAAAGTCGACCTAAAGTAGCATTACTTTTGCATATGCTGAAAGCCCCTTCCTCCTTTTCATTAATGTTAACTCTAGTGCAAAATTGGAAGTCACTTTAAGAGAATATTTTACTGCAAAAAAACTGAAAAACCTGGGTTTCATTTGGCCAAGTGCAGTTCTCTGAATCTGTGAAGATAAAATAGTTTAGCCCTCCCACCCAACACTGAAACTGATTTTAAATGAGTCAGTCATGACTCAGGGAAAAGCAAACTTTAACAGGGAAGTTACATCATGTGGGGTGCCTTAAGGCATAGACATAGATTTGGGGGCGGGGGCAGGACAGGACACAGGGGACATGTCCTCTCTAATATTTTGAAAACATGATTTTGCCCACCCACTCTCTCTCTTAGAGGACTGTGCACAGTGAGCAGAAATCTTGTTGAAACTCTTCTGAGCTTCCAAAGTCCAAAAGGCCTTAGCGTATATTTATCAAAAAGTGAACCGATGACACTTAAAGAGGTTACCTCCACAAAGAAAAGACACAAAAGTATCCTGACACCAGGCGGGAACAACTGAATGAGCTCACTCCAGCCATCTATCCATCAATTTTTTTAAAGTCTTATCCAACCGAGGGTCACAGCGAGGCCAGGCCCTATCCCAGCTGACACTGGGTGACAAGCCTCCAGTCCATCACCGACCAAAGACAGGGACACTCACGTTCAGGCCTACAGACTATTTAGAATCACCAGTGAACCTAACGTGCGTGTCTTTAGGCTGATGGAGGAAACCACTGCAGACTCAGGGTGAACATATATATCCAGATTTACTAAACAGAGCAAAAACAGTGTGTGTGCACAAGCCCCAAGTAGTGTTCACAGGTGTGGTTACTTTTAAGAGTGAATAACAAAAGTTGTGTTGTTTTCTAACATAGACACAGTCACTTCATTTCAATACTGAGCGCAAAAAGAATAAGAGATGCTTTTTTACTAGGTAAATATCAACTCCTCCCTTTGTTTTATGCCTTGAGAAAGAAACATGCAATCTTGTCACTGCGCTCTTTTTGTAAATACCAGCAGTACTTTTTTTTTTACACCAAAACCCAGTTTACTAACGCGTTGTGGCAGTGCAAGTCCAAGGTTCAAACCTAATGAGGCTGGCTGAGGCTGAGGTGAAAGGAGTGACTGTATCAACATGCCACACTAAATGCTGTAAATCACTTGGATGTTGACACAACAAAGATAATTTTTCATTTAGAAAAGTTGAGAATAATTATTTAAAGTCTCTGTGTGTTATATTCCAGTATATTCCATATGTTGAATTGTTAGTTGGTGGCTTTCAGTTTCATAAATCGAACCACAAAAGGTACAAATTGGTGCATGAAAGCTCTACAGAATGTAGGAAATTAAGCATCTGATGCTCAAAATTACATGGAGAAGACTCACCCACCGCTTGTCTTAATGTGTCCCTCTATGTGCTCACACAAAATTACATTTTGCCTTCAGGACCTTCTAACGTGGCTAATGTTGACCCATGAAATTTTCCTGCACATAGTCACACAGGGTTAAAAACCGGTATGCAACCTCCAGTCACTAGGGATAAATGTGTATTTCCTGACAGGTTGCTGGCTGTCGCCGGGTGAAATTGGTTGCAAAACGTTGGTTGCAAAACGTTGGTTGCTAGCCGATTGCTGCAGTCATATATAGTTTGCATGGAACTTCCCAATTTGTCTGCAAACAATGGCCAACTAACCAACGAGCAGTAGTGAAACTATAAAAAGTTTGCATGGCACTCCTCACAGTTCCACTCTTAGAGCAGTTTGGCCTGTGTTTGCAGTCATGGCAGTTCCAACCATTTAACTCCAGCAACCGCTCGCCGAACGGTCAAGAAACATTTTTCCTAGGCCGAGGCTTTTCTTACTAGGGCCTAACCAAGTAGTAGTTTTAGCTGCCTAAATCGAACAAATTCCCTCTGGAAGCGAGTCAGCTAAGTTTGAAAAGACTGAGAAATGATACAAACCCCAGTTTCCTGAGTGAAAGTTTGATGTACTGCCCAGTTACCCACCACAAGCTGCTTCCAGTGTAGACTGTCACTCTGAATACGGCCTCACCTGACTACTTCCTAAAGTCTTTTTGGCTGAAATCCTTGAAGGCGAACCACCTTACAGGCTTGACTATTTTTTTTCCCTGGTAGTATAGTTCCCAGTACCTCTGTGTACTATTATTGTGTGTAGAAGAAGAGTGACGTTCCTTTCAGTCTTTTACTACTGCCTTGTTTGTCTCATTGAGGGAGGAAGATTAGAAAATATGCACACTCGCTCCCTCCCTCTGTCTCGACAGCGGCGCACTGCACTCTCTGCATGGAAAAAACAATGAGTTAGTCAGTAAAGCAGCTCTCTTGTTTACTTCCCCACCCCCAGTTTTCCTTTAACAACGGGAACATCTTGAGCTCTTCCTTCAGTTCGCCTCTCACTCTGATTCTCCTCGCACCCGGAAACTGGCAGAGGACGCTCATTATCTTTACTCTCTGTTGTTGTTCCGTGTGTGCAGAAAGTGGGCAATTATAGTACAGCTCTAGTAGACAGCCAAACCTTTCTATAATGAGAAGATTTCCTCAAGCAGGACACATTGTGTATATGTGTGTATAACACAGCTTGTGTATGCAAATGCAGGCTTTCCATTTAATTCAAAGTCTGACCAATACACACAACAGACGCAGGTTCAGTTGGTGCTGCTTTTATGCCATGAAAGCAGAGCAGCATGAGCATGATGTGTTTTTTTTTAATGGGGAATATGTCCTCTAGAATATATCTAAACAACAGCAAGGGGAATGATTCAGTTGTTGGTACTGTTGTTTTGCTGTTTAAATGGGGGACGGGAACAGCCTTTTTAGATGAAAGCATCAGAGGAAACGGACGTGTTTGGTTTTGATCTCTGTTTGCTGCATTCAGTAGCTCTCTTGAAAGGATTTAAAGTGGTAATCAGCGGGATAATGGTTTGTTATTTTGACGCCTTCATGGTGCTAAGCGCTTATTGCCGTGGTGATTTTTGCACCACATTTTGCACCAATCAATTGTCATTCAAAGCAGCGAGTTTTTAGTTAAATGCGATGGCTATCTCTGCTCATATTAAGCGCTCGGTTCTTGTAAAATATCACTTCCTGTCTCTGGAGATGAGCCCTCATTGCATGTTGTTTTTATGCTCCTAAATAATGATGTTATCATAGGGATGAATGTGCCAAATAAAGGAAAAATGAACTGATACACAGCGTGACAAAATCATTTGTTGCGTACACTTGATATTTGTTGTGAGATTAATATATTTTTAAAAACTAGTGCATAAATGAATTGTGTTTGAGTTGCCCTAGTTTTTTTTTCTCCTCATGTAAAACAGATCCAGGGTCTGAGGAAGCTCCAGGCTCTGTGGTTAAAAACAAAAGCCAATGAAAAAGTGTCAAAAAATGAAGTTCCTTTTGTGACCACTTGACGCTCGCTACAGAAGAAAGTCATTCCCTGTAGACGCACTTAATTTTCTTCCATATTGGTGTTTATAACTCACTTTTTGCATTTCTTAGTCTTCCTTAGCCCGTCTTCAACTCCAGAATGCAACAGCTGGTGTCCACTCATCACCTCTATTCTTGATTCCCTTCCTTAACATTTATAAAGCTCCAAATGACAAGAACAGTCATCTCTGTGTGCTTAATATTTTAAGATAAAGACCCTACAATCAGACAACCCGCTATGAGTAAACACTTGGCGACAGTGGGGAAGAAACGGGCAAAACTGGACTCGGGGAGGGTCGGCCATCTGCTGTGACTGATTGGGGGTGAGGGAGAAAGATAAGACACTTAAAACTTTCATCAGTAGCATATAAAGCCCCACATGCCTGGGCTCCTGCATATATAGCAGAGCTACTGAGACCATATAACAGCTGTTGGGCTTTTGTAAGTGTATGCGCTGTATAAAAAAAGTTATTATTATCATTATTAAAGTTATTGTAGACTCCTGTGTTAAAATGCTGATCCTAAGATCATAAATAATCATCTTTACAGACTGTCACAAATGCTGGTTTTAGTCTCTGTGGTTCATTTTCCACTTCATGGGTGAATCTTTTTTAAAACTCACCTGCAGTGTTGGGTGAAAAGCCTTACAATGTAACCACACGTTACTGTGCTAAGTTCAGCAGTTATGTTACAGTTACAATTATATTGTTACTCACGTTACAAAGGTTCATCAGTTACCTGCACTCCAGTTCGATAGAAAAAAAAATGCACCCGTGGTACAATCAGCTGATTTCAGTTTATCTGGGAGGAGGAAAATGGTGTAGCGGTCCTACAGCTGTTTGGAGTGGAGAATAAAAGATTCCTTTTTGTCAGGTCTGCGCGTGGCAGGCCTCGCTGGTGCTGAGATTTCTTCTCGTGAACGAAAGCAAGACACAGAAAACGATCGCGGTTTTACTTGCACAAGGGAAGGTCCGTCTGCATGACTCCAGACGACTTCAAACTTTGCTTCCCCTGCGCCGTCCTTTTATTCACATTTATACACACAAGTACACAGCCCCCACATCGTAACCCCATTTGGTACATCATAAAAAGCTAAGGCACTGTGTATGTATGTGCACGTGTGAATGTGTGTAAGTACGAGTGTGTGTGTGTGTGTGTGAGTGAGTGTTTATTCATGACTTCCTGGGTAAACATTCAATGACATCACCCCTGTCACAAAGTCACAAAGGGTCACCAGACCTTTAACATATACACATAGCTTAACCCCTTCACTGGTCCACTTCACCTAAGCACTATACGGTCATAAAGATAAGGCTCTACTTCCTTATAGTACAGGAACCAGGCCCCTTCTCATGAAGGTACCTACAATAAAACACCTACAGGAGGGGAAGACACACAA